>JAWQFJ010018109.1:65000-70000 GCA_034096865.1 Theodoxus fluviatilis
TAAACAGCACAAGCGACACCAGTGCAGACATCACCATGAACGGTGAGAAGCTAGAAGAGGTCAGCAGCTTCAAGTACTTGGGAGCAACCCTGTCTAAGGACGGCACTAGTACAGCTGAGGTTTGCATCAGAATCGCCATGACAACCTCAGCGATGGCCAGACTAAGCAGCTTGTGGACAAGCAACTCCACCACCTACTCCACCAAGTACAGGCTCTACAAGTCCCTTGTGGTCTGCATCGTCCTCTACGGCTGTGAGACCTGGACGCTACACGCTGACACGGAGCGAAGGATCCAGGCCTTCAAGATGAAATGCCTGCGCAGATTTCTCCGCATCTCCTACCTGGAGCGCAAGACCAACGAGTACGTGCGGAACATGACAGCGGCACTCATGGGCCCTCAGGAACCCCTCCTGGCAACCGTCAAGCGACGCAAGCTTGCCTGGTTTGGTCACATCACCAGACACGACTCCCTGTGGAAGACCATACTTCAGGGAACCTTAAAGGGTGGGCGTCGTCTCGGCCGATAGAAGAAGAGCTGGACTGACAATGTAAAGGAATGGACCTCTCTCTCCATGGAAGAGGTGCTCGCGACGGCCCAGAACAGACCCGAATGGAGGAGGACTGCTGTCTCATCATCCCTCATGTCCCCCCGACGGCCAAATCGGTCAAGGGACTGAACTGAATTGAACTGAATGAGGCCATGTGCATGGTTGCTGCCTCAACGCTATTTTCTCACATATTGACGTGGAGAGGATTTCTGAACAGATTGGTTCAAACCAGACATAATGGACACCGCAGTGAGTACTCCCGCACCAGCTGGTGACTAGAATCATCTTTCACAAGCTGTAATACTAGTCAATGGTGTCTGGAAGTTGAACATTTTTGTTGACAGATTTGTGCAGAGATGGACAATTTTAAAAGTAAATTCAGCTCTAGGTTTTTCTAAACGAGGACACTTATCCAACATTTGTACGTCTGTGCAGGTTGAAGAACAGATGCATAAAAGAAAATTTCGAGAAGGAAAAACAAACTACCAAAAAAAAAGCCGCCCCAAATTGCGTCGAAAAGATAGGCATCTTGCACTTCTAAGCACAAATGTAACAAATACTTACGACGAAGAGCTTCGATTTGACGCGATAAATTAAGAACCACGGATCTCTTCCTCACCTACGCACCGAACTGACGGCTTCCCTACCGGCACCTTCTTCATTCAGCACCAGACGGCGCCCGCGCAGCATTACCCGTAACCATGGGAACCAACATCGACACTCAGACAGACCTGACGTTTGGAGCGAGGCAGCACTGGGGTCCGTCTTGGAGGACAATTTAGAGCTCTGCACGCCATTAGCCGCAGTCCCGCGGTTTCCTGCGCATCTAGACGCAGGCAAAACATTTCCGGTGGCGCCGGAAGTCATGACGTCAAACCCGACATTAGCTAGGATTACATTCGCTTCCCTTGGGGTTGTGGCAACCAATGGGATTGCGGCCCCTGTCCCGCCTTGGCGGCCCCCAGTGATGCCCGGATTGTGATAGGTGTGTTGTCCTCATAGCTCTCCTGACCTGCGCGTGTCTGTCTTCCAGAGAGAATGAAACAGGTGCCTGTCTCTTGTGTGTTGACTTCTACACTTGTGTGTGCTCTTCTTTTTGTCAGTCTGCCTGTCACTGTGTGTGTATATGTGTGCTTCTCTGTCGGTCTGTCACTGTGTGTGTATATGTGTGCTTCTCTGTCGGTCTGTCACTGTGTGTGTATATGTGTGCTTCTCTGTCTGTCTGTCTGTCTGTCTGTCTGTCTGTCTGTCTGTCTGTCTGTCTGTCTGTCTGTCTGTCTGTGTGTCTGTGTGTGTATGTCTGTCTGTGTGTCTGTCTGTGTGTCTGTCTGTGTGTCTGTCGATCTGTCTGTCTGAGTGTCTGTGTGTGTGTCTGTCTGTCTGTCTGAGTGTCTGTGTGTCTGTCTGTCTGTCTGTGTGTCTGTCTGTCTGTCTGAGTGTCTCTGTGTGTGTGTGTGTGTGTGTGTGTGTGTGTGTGTGTGTGTGTGTCTTTCTGTCTGTCTGAGTGTCTGTGTGTGTGTGTCTGTGTGTCTGTCTGTCTGTCTGTCTGTCTGTCTGTCTGTCTGTCTGTGTGTGTGTCTGTCTGTGTGTCTGTCTGTGTGTCTGTCTGTCTGTCTGTCTGAGTGTCTGTGTGTGTGTCTCTGTCTGTGTGTCTGCCTGTCTGTGTGTCTGTGTGTCTGTCTGTCTGTCTGTCTGTCTGTCTGTCTGTCTGTCTGTCTGTCTGTCTGTCTGTCTGTCTGTCTGTCTGTCTGTCTGTCTGTTTCTGTCTCTGTCTCTCTCTGTCTCTCTCTCTCTCTCTCTCTCTCTCTCTCTCTCTCTCTCTCTCTCTGCGTGTGTGTAGTGTGGTTGTGTGTTTGTATGTATGTTTCTGTGTGTGTGCGTATGTCTGTGTGTGTGCATGTGTGCGCGCGCTCTCGCGTATATATATATGTATGTGAGCGCGCGCGCACGCACATATTTGCATGTGTGTGTGTGTGTGTGTGTGTGTGTGTGTGTGTTTCGACCGGCCCTTTGTTCGCCTCTTCATCTATCACTTTATCTTAGGTCAATCTCTTTTCTTCTTTGCCCTCATGTGGCTGGCTGCCAGCTAGCACACGTGCAAGGCATGGTCATGCGAGGCATCAGGAAGCAATACCTGCTGCAGCCGCCGAAGGCTTGGCCGACCTGGCCGAGCACATAAGCAAGCAAGCAATCCAGCGAGCTGGGGAGCAAGCATGCAAATAGAAGCCGCCGCGTGATAAAGCACCCTGGTTGCCAAGATGGCGACCAACAAGGCTGAGGGCGCTCCCTGAGACTTTTAGCAAAGAGGTGGGGGCTAAACAAGCTAATAACATGATCGCGTGCGTGCAGAATCGATCTTAGCTCGGCCTCCAGCAGATCCCGATGATACGGCACGGGCCTGGCACGTCCTGGCGTGGTTGCAGGCTAAATGGGAGGAGGAGAACTCCTGCCTAGCTCCCCATAGGGATCATTTTTGCTGTCAGCAAATCTGAGAGGGACTGCCCGCCCGCCTTCCAAATTCTCTGCTTTCGTGACTGTCCTTGTAGGGAGCAAGGCAAAACTATCCGATAGCCAACGGGAGGCGTCAGGCTTGTCGTGCGAATTAATGGGGAACCGCGCTTTTGGAGGCCTTCTCGCGAACGGCGCATATTTTCAGAAGGCGCGAATTTGTTACCTGAGAAGGCAGGCTGGTGAGGGGTCGATCACAGAATTGAGATAGGAGGGTTTCCCTCGATCATGCCCGGATCTTACTGGGTTTTCTGGTTGAAAGGGACGAGTACATCATCCCCCTCCTTGCTGAGGTCTCATTCACGTAACCCTCTACCGGCATAATTATACGGTTGAATGGGGGGGGGGGGGGGGGGGGGGGGGTACCCTGTCGTGCATTTGTATGTGAAATATTGAATGCTGATGCAATGGAATCTGCCGAGAAATTCGTGAAATTTGCCCAGGCTGTGCCAAAGAAAAAAGTTCATTTGGTTAAAATTCCGAGGCAGAACAATTGCAATACCCAAGAATATTGCAAAAAGACTTCTTAGAGAGGTAAAGATGAAGGATACAGACTGTCAAATGCAACAATGTTTTCAAATACTTGTATATATTTTTATTCTATGTTTTAATTTGGGTTCAAGTGAACAACTATATGTAGAACCTGGACTTAGACCAAAACAAAAATAAATCACCACGTGTTGTTATCAATTTCAAAGATCCTCCGCACTGTTCGTCGATTTATTTTATGTCTAGAGGGAAACGTAGAGGAGACTGGGGCGACGACGACCTTGAACAACATTAAAAACGGCTTGTTTAAGGACAAAGAAGAAACAAGCCATCGCTCTGCAAGACATCAAATTTGAACTTCGCTTTCATCCAAACCGAGAACGAAAGAATCATGGTGCGCCTCATCTGTTTTTCCATTTGGGATGATTCCCTACAAGTCATTCCACTGTAATAACATTCGCTTGGATTCATCTGCCAGGATATCTCAATAAATCTGTGCATGTATAATGTAAAATCATATTGTCCCAACATGACCAGTGCAAACACCATCAGCACTATCGCCACCATCTAATAACTCGAATCCTGCCTGTAAGATGGTATCCCAATAATCTTCTGAAAGATATCGAAGCAATGACCTGATAAACTATTGAATGAGAAAAGCCGATACAAATGTGAG
The DNA here is from genome assembly GCA_034096865.1 of Theodoxus fluviatilis. Classification (NCBI taxonomy): domain Eukaryota; kingdom Metazoa; phylum Mollusca; class Gastropoda; order Cycloneritida; family Neritidae; genus Theodoxus; species Theodoxus fluviatilis. Next base: position 69,222 of record JAWQFJ010018109.1, read on the forward strand.
GAAGAGTTATATGATCAATTAACGCTCGAAAAACGTGTTACAATGGCAATGTAAAGAAAGCCAATAAAAAGACAATGGCACCGACAATGTAATCATCTCGAGAATATCACGATGTCGCTCATGTGTCTCCACGTGACTCAGAAGTCACCAAAATATGACCTGATCGAGATAGCCTGTGCTCCCAACATGTACACTGCAGAGAGATCGACATTCGTTTGAAGGCCTCACACTGATTTCCTTGGAAATGTGTTTATCCTTTTATTCAGCTGATTGTAGCGATCAATCACTGTAGTATTTTACAACCATATTTGTCCGCAATAACTACACAACCATAAGTATTTGCTCTGCGTACTCTTAACTACTGCGTAATGTACACGTGAAGTGATGAGGAAAGGGGTTAAGTGCTATAAAAAAGGACGCAACACGCACGTCAGGAGCACAGTAAGGGTGGGACAAGGTGCTTTTGTGTGTGTGTGTGTGTGTGGTGACCTTGGAACGTGTTAGTCGCCACGACCCAGAGCTGGAAGGAAAGTAATGATAAAAGTTATGGGGATGCAGGGAAAACGACAGAGAGAGAGAGAGAGAGAGAGAGAGAGAGAGAGAGAGAAGAGAGAGAGAGAGAGAGAAAGAAAGAAAGAGAGAGAGAGATGGTATAGGCGGAAAGACAACACAGAGAGAGAGATAGAGAGAGAGAGAGAGAAAGAAAGAGAGAGAGAGAAAGAAAGAGAGAGAAAGAAAGAGAGAGATATGTTCCTTGAAATCTACGAGGCAATGTACTG
>JAWQFJ010018109.1:75000-95896 GCA_034096865.1 Theodoxus fluviatilis
CAGTTATCTGCTGCTACTCATTCGAGCTTTACATGAAACATTATATCACACTAGCTCGATCGTCTGCTAGCGTAGTGACTTTGGTTCGATCGCGTACGTCTGCTAGCCAGCTATAACTACGTACGGTGAGGTTTGTTTACTTATCTTCTTTGGGTTTTGTGCAGAAAGTATACGTTAAAACAGTCTAATATGACTATTTTCGATTAGTTTTTAATCTAATTAATCTTTTTGCGTGCTTTAATGTCATCCTTTTGCCACAATCTAGCGATCATCCCATGAGCTTCTATTTTTACCAGTCTACCAGAACTAGTGGAAGTAAAGGGACGAAACTCGGGCTGAATTTCCGTTTCAGAAGTGAGAATGTCCTATAGAGGACAAACGTGCAACGACAGCAAATCCTCCTGTGACTTGCGCCGGATGTGACGCAAGTTAACCTCAAGGTCAAATGACAATCGGCTTTTGTCGGCTCGGAGCCTTCCGAACGTCGCTCTGAATTAGGTCACTCAGGCGAGATAGTAGGCAATCATAGTAGCGTCCTCCACGAACTGAAATCCACTTCGCAGTGGCGAAATTCGTATCTAAATCAGGGTGCACGCGCATCACAAGAAAGTGACGAACTTCGTATCTCTCATGTCGAATAGAACAACAGACGGAGTGTTGACACGATCACGATGAAGGGAATCGAAATTGGGTCACAAAATAGCCGTCTGACGATTAAATAACCATACATTTAGCACCAGACTTTCCATTTACTCATGAAATAAGGCAAGCATCGCATAACTTGATGTTTTGATTAACTAGTAAGGAAAATCGAGCAATTTAAATCGTGACAAGCGTGACATCTTTTGGGTCGCTAGTCTTTTGTAGGCCAACCAGTTGGTCGCTAAAACTACGCCTGAAATGTTTACTGTTTGTCAGTCAAGCCCTTTCATTTTACAAATCAGCAGTTGAAACGACATGGTATCATTTCCTTGTAATTACAGTAACGTTAGGACAACTGAAGAATGCAAAAATACTCAACGAAAAGGAGTTCGGCTAATTGTCTGTTTTCACGAAGTACGTATGGGCAAAACCTGCGAATTTCACATCGCAGTCAACCGGAGGTGACGTGCCAGCACAAAGTGTGACGTAGAATGCAAGAATTCCTCACCGCGAGGTGAATTTCAGTTCGCAGAGGACGCTATTATGATTGTCTAGTATTTGCCCGTTTCGTAAAGATTTTGCATTAGCAGTATGTACCACCAACATGGCGAATCTTCTTAGGTGATCGGATGCGGATTCTGGCTCTGGCAGATTTTGCACTGTTGAATACGATTTAAGGTAGGGAAAAATTAAGAGTCTCTTTAATCTGATACAGAATTTCAACCTTAGTCGATCATGGTCACAGTCATGGGACTGAAATATTTCGACGACATTTTTTCAAAATCGAGCCATAGGCCTATAATTCATTCCAGAGTCAGAACTAATGTTAAAGTAAGGTAAAATGCCCACGTTTGAATGCCAAAAAAAAAACTAGGCGAATGCAAACGTCCCATTTGCAAAGTATCCGAGGAGGTCTCTTTGCCCTGAACCATGCTGGCGTCAAAAACAAGAGGAGAGGTATGCAGCAGTGTCCTTATTTAAGACTGGAGAAAGAAAACAACGCAAATATAGCAAGAGTAGCCAAATCGTTTAAAACAAAAAATTTTTTTTACAAGGAAGACCGGTTTTGCATGTGGTCAAATATCATACAATGCGTCTGCTATGCGTGTTTTCTCAATTTGGCGAAGACCTAACCGTTACAACGCACTGTCGTCGATTTCTTTTATTCCTAGAGAGGCACCCAACCAATTTGGCAGCCCCCCCCCCCTTCCCCCCCCCCCCCTCCCCCCCCCCCCCTCCCAGATGTGGAGCAAATAGCATTCAGGCTCTGCCCTTGGTATTACGGCTGTATCTTATGAACTACCACCATTTAATAGCAAGGGAGAAATTATGTTGCTGGGTTGGCTTAGAACTTTGATTTGGCGAGGAAGAGCTCCATCTACATAACCACTTCACCCTTGAACGAGCATTGTTGTCTTCGCATCATCAGCCACATCCCTTGCCACCCGACCCTTGCCTGCCTGCCTGCCTACCTGTCTGCCTATCTGCCTGCTTTTTGCCTGCCTGCCTGCCAGCCTACCCGTCTGTCTGCTTTTTGCCTGCCGGCCGGCCTGCCTACATGTCTACCTATCTGCCAGTCTGCCTACCTGTCTACCTATCTGCCTGCCTGCCTGCCAACCTGCCTACCTGCTTGTCTGACTGTCTTCCTATTTTGTCCACATGCCTGCCAGCCTGCCTACTTGCCTGCCTGTCTGCATTATGCCTGCCTGCCTGCAATCTGCATGCTTTTTGCCCGCCCGCCTGCCTGGATGCCTGGTTTTTGCCTGCCTGCCTGCTCTCTGTCTGCCAGCATGTCCGCTTTTGTCTGCCTGCCTGCCTGACTGCCCGCTTTTGCGTGCATATTTTCTGCTTCTCTGCCTGCCTGCCTGTCTGTCTGCCTGCCTGCATATGTTCTGCTTGTCTGCCTGCATATTTTCTGCAAGCCTACTTATTGCCTCCCTGCATGCATGCATGCCCACCTACCTGCCTGCCTGCCTGAAGTATACTTACCTAATCGTCTCATTACATTTGCCTATTCGCTTGCCTGCCAGTCTTTCTATGGGGTTTTCGTGTTTCTATGCATCAGTCCCTATGTGTGTGTTTATGTTGGTCTGTGTGAAAGTGTCTATGGTTCTTCCTTCTTGTGCCTGTGCGCGCCTTCGCACGAGTGTGCGTGTGTGCGTACGTGCGTGTGTGCATGGGTGTGTGTATGTTTGTGAGAGTGTGTGTGTGTGTGTGTGTGTGTGTGTGTGTGTGTGTGTGTGTGTGTGTGAGTGTGTGCGTGTATGTCTCTGTGCGTGAGAGAGAGAGAGAGAGAGAGAGAGAGAGAGAGAGAGAGAGAGAGAGAGAAAGGAGAGAGAGAGAGAGAGAGAGAGAGAGAGAGAGAGAGAGAGAAAGAGAGAGAGAAAAGGAGAGAGAGAGAGAGAGTGCGTTCGTCCGTCCATCCGTGTGTGTGTGTGTGTGTGTGTGTGTGTGTGTGTGTGTGTGTGTGTGTGTGTGTGTGTGTGTGTCTGTCTCTCTCTGTGCAGTCCACGATTTTATTCAGAGGCGAGGTGACACACTGAATCAAGTGTTTGCAGAGAAAGAAAAAACAAATCCGACATGCAAATATAGCAACGCTGAACTTGGATCACTTTAACCTCGATTGTTACATCCACGAAAAAAGCCAGAAGGTCCCCATTGTCCTTAAAGTCGTTTTGACACTGAACCATTTTGTTTTGGCTGTTAACGTCTTGCAGTTGCGCGGACTTTTACTCCAAGTTCCTGAAGGTGGGTGCAGTTGTCAAAAAGTCTTCAGCTGACAATGCAAAGGACTCCCTCAACGCTTTTCGAGAGTGCACGACATTCAGTGAAAATACAGCAAAAAAAAAGGAAGAGAAATGTCGCCAGACCGCTCAGACACGTATTATGCAGTTACATGGATTTTGTTGTGAGATGTGAAAAAAAAGTTTCGGAAAAAGAATGTCTGGGATGTTGAACATTTATGGGACAGATTTGATCCACCTGGGGGAAAAAAGTCACTACTGGAGGACACTGGAAGCGCTTCCATGCAAAGGAGCAGGAAATGTACATGAAGTAGTGCAGTGATTTGGTGTGTGGAATGCATGTACAGAAGTAATCCTAACCCACTCCACGTCCTCCCTACTACTCCAACCTCACCCCCCCCCCCTCCTCCTCCTTTCCCCCTCCCCTCTACCTTTCTCCCTTCCTCAATCCCCCTCCATCGACCCCTTCTCTTTTGTTTTACTTCCCACATTTTCTCTACATTCTGGTCATTCTTGTTCACATTCCTTGATGTAAGGAAATTTCGAGATCATTTCATTCCGTTCAGATGCGAATAAAATGATTTGCAGATAAACGAGATATATAGAAACGATCAAGACTTATTCTGTCCATTTTGTAAGGAGAGGGAAGATGAAGGCGTATTTTGTATATATTTGTCAAGCTTGTTATGACTTGCGGGAAAACGGCATAGTAAAATATTTAGATAAGAGACCGACTTTGAAAGTCGATACACAAACCTTTCAAGAAAAGATCGAGAAGAAAAGACAACAAGATCGGTGGCAGTGCGTGTGTTGCGCATTCGAGATGAGTACAACACAAACTGGCACCAAAAGAGGACATTCCTACTCAAAAATGATCGCAGTGAACTAAAGGTCTAAGTGATAATGCTAATTTAAATAACTTTGTTAAGAGTTTTGCACATGTTCTTGCAATGGGCCGACGGCCTGGCAGCAAAGTTCAGTTCAGTTCAGTTCAGTTCAGTTCGGTTCGGTTCGGTTCGGTTCGGTTCGGTTCAGTTCAGTTCAGTTCGGTTCGGTTCGGTTCAGTTCAGTTCAGTTCAGTTCAGTTCGGTTCACTTCACTTCACTTCACTTCACTTTACATCAGTTCTGTTCACCCTTGTTCACTGCGTCCCTGTTATTTTCCTCTCATTTGTCCTCACTTTAATTCTCATTGGTTTCAGATAACGCAGACACTGTGGCAAAGTAGCGTTCGCGAGGACACTGACCTCCATATCACTGTGCCTACCCAGGACTGAAAAGGGTACCAGAGGAGGGTGTGACGCGAGCAAAAGAATATGTTCAAGGCCACTATTGTGTGGGCGACAGGCACGGCGCACGAATTATATGGGGCACACTTTTGGGCAGCAAGAAAAAAAGCCAGCAATTTCATCGTCATGATAAGAACTTAAAATCCCACAACGCGCAACATGAATCTCAACGGAGAGGAAAAATGGGCAGCCTCCACAACATGAATGTGAAAAGTTTAAGAGAAGACATTTTCGGCTTAACCCTTTTCTGATGAGTAACGAGAATCCTCGTTTAGGCCAAGCACCCACCAGCACAAAAACATAAACACCATGAATGGAAACAATATTCATTTTTCTGTTGTATCCTAAAGTTTCATGATGATTAGAGCTTAAACAAGAGAATTACTGACATTTTTCTAAAACCACTCAAGTTATTGCATTTTTTTAGTTGGCAACCCCAGGCAGGATCTGCTGTTTTCAATTGGGAATGTTAGTCAGAAAAGGGTTTTTGGCTATGAAAGTAACAACACAAACAGCTCAGCGAATCATCGAAAGAGCGGCAAAATTCTGGACTCCTCGTACATCGTCCACAGCGACAAAACAATTTCGTTTCGACTGAGCATGACGCTGACACAAGGACATCTCTATCCTCGTTTCGACCCAAACTCAGGAGTAGAGAGACCAGCGTTCTGTAGTGCTGTAACAAGATGGCGCTGCGCAGTCGACATGCAGTCTCCCATTGAAAACTGTGATCGATGGTGTTCTGCCCCTCCTTCCTTCGGTTACCTCCACGTTTTCCTCGACTACGTTGTAATTTGCGAGTGTTTCCATTGCCTACGTCCCTTCATGCTCGACCACTGTGCCTGTTCTGAGGAAGACTGCCAGCTTCCTACCCATACCAAAGAAGAGCTATGTCACCACTCTCAATGACTTTCGTCCAGTAGCACTCACTCCAACTGTGTCCAAGTATCTAGAGAAACTTGTCCTGAAACTCCTCCTGCCTCATGTCAATCAACACCTTGACAGGCACCAGTTTGCTTTCTGCGAGAAGAGGGGAGTTGACGACGCCATCATCTGCCTGCAGCAATCTGTTCTCACCCACTTGGACCGGCCTGCAGCTTATGTGAGAATCCTGTTTGCGGACTACAGCTCTGCATTTAACACCATCAGACCACCACTCCTATACAAACAATTGCAGGAAATGAACATCCTACCCTCCACGTGTCGATGGATCAGGAAATTCCTAGCAGACCGTCGCCAATATGCGACAGTCGATGGCCACAAATCCTCGACATCAGTTTTGAACACCGGCGCACCCCAAGGCTGTGTCACCTCACCCATACTCAATAACAGCTACTCCAATAGCTGCACATCTTCCATCCCCGGTACACTGAGATTAAAATACGCAGATGACTTGGCTCTGGTTGGTCTGATAGAGAACTGCGACGAAAGCAACTACCGCGAGGAGATAGTCACACGTTAGAGTCATGGAGCCAGCACCATCACCTCCTTATCAACGTGTCCAAGACAAAAGAAATGGTCATGGATTTCAAGAAGAAGAGCAGCGTGCGTGCGTGTGTGTGCGTATAAAGATTTGCCCAGTCCTCTCCGTAACGTGTGTGTGTGTGTGTGTGTGTGTGTGTGTGTGTGTGTGTGAGAGAGAGAGAGAGAGAGAGAGAGAGAGAGAGAGAGAGTGTGTGTGCGTGCGTGCGTGCGTGCGTGTATGTGTGTGTATGTGTGTGTATGTGTGTATGAGTATGTGTGTATGTGCGTGTATGTGCGCGCGCGCATGTGTGTATGTGCCAGTGTGTGTGTGCGCGCATGTGAGTGCGTGTGCATGTGCACGCATGCGCATCATTTGCAATTGGGCGCTAAACTTTTATTTGTCATTGTCACTCATCACCTTTTTACCTCAGAGAGCTCTGTGCACAACGGTACATACTACTTAATCACACATCCTCCTCGTGTTATAAAATTGTTTGTCCTCTGAACATATCGTCACACGTTTTGAAAACTCCCTCTGTATGTATTTTTTATTTTAAAATGTGTACAAGGGAACTGCAAAGCAATTCTCCTATCATGGAAGCTTAAATAAAGTATTGTATTGTATTGTATTGTATTGTATTGTATTGTATTGTATTGTATTGTATTGTATTGTATTGTATTGTATTGTATTGTATTGTATTGTATTGTATTGTATTGTATTGTATCGTTTTCTCCTTGCTCGAGCACATTCGAACACAATTTTTCCCTGCTGGTTTCCCCCATAGAAATTCTGCAATGTATTCCATGAAACGCACTCGAAAGCATTCAAGGAGTAAGAGCACTGACCTGCGTTTGCAGCCTCCGTAGAGCAGGCGAAGAGGGCAGGGAGAGACACGCAGGCAGGGAAAGCTACTGAGCTCTTGTGCGCAACAGCAGGAAGTGCTGCCAGTCACGCCACAACGATAGCTTTATAGGACGCCCGTAGCGGCGGAAGCTAGAGGTTATAGGCCACAGCTGAGAAACCGTAAGGCTTGTTCAGGAGTACGAAGCGCTGCATGAGCGCTTCATGTTGGCAATTGAGCGCTCTTTGCCTCTCCTGAACACCTACAGATTTTGTGCAGCGCTTCACTTGTTAAAGGGGAGGTAAATCTTCTGCGCCCCATGTTGTGTTGATAGACGCTAAGAAAGTGTTTCCTTTGCCACAGACATCGTTTATGCACATTTAAATGTATTCTGCATGAATAAAGTCCACTACTGTGTCATCCTTACTTGCCATTACTCGCGCATACATTGCGCTTGGGGCAAATAAAGCCCTTTCCAGTCCCAAAATGATGTTTCTGAGGGCTATTTTACGCATCGACGGTCAGTGCGGAATCGAAGACGCCATTTTGAAAATGATGCAAAATCGTCTGAATCACCTCGGATCGGTGATGCAAAGCGCTGCTCAGCGCTGAGTGAATCACGTCCCAAAATTGCTGTTCAGGAGTGAATCACATGCAGCGCTGAGCAGCGCTTTGCAGCGCTGCGCCTCCTGAACAAGCCTTCAGTTTAACCATGATCGCTGCTTCAATTGGCCGAAACGTAAGAGAGCAGTTCACTGGATGAAGCGGGTTTCGTCGAGTCAAAATTTCTTAAGATTGAAAGAGAGGCTAACTTCTTTCGTGGAAAATTTGCCCAAAAGATCCGCGTTCACGCAAAAAGAAAACCATAAAAAGAGGTTCAGAATTTGTGTAATATGAATGATAACTGTAGTCACACAAGAAGTGTCTATGAAACTCAGCTTTGATGAGGAATTAGTGGAGAGTAAGGACATAAGGATTGAGGTATGAGAGAGAGAGAGAGAGAGAGAGAGAGAGAGAGAGAGAGAGAGAGAGAGAGAGAGAGAGAGAGAAAGAGATGGAATGATATCAGAAACGTTTGCACATTACACCGTAAATGTATTCACAAACATGATCGGAACGCATCAGAAACGCGTCGACAAACAAGCACTTTTTACATGTCTCTAAGCGTTGTGATTACTTCCCCATAGTTCTAGCCTCTTGGGGCGCTGCGTTTCCGAGCGTCTTGTAACTTTATATAGCAAAAGCTCGGCATGAGCTATCTTTGTGTAACATATAATCTTTGGTTTCACTGTGAATGGACAAGTGCACGAATAAATCTCTTTTTTTTCTAAACGACCACCGGATTTTGGATGTCGACTTTCTCGGCGCAAGCTGGGAGAATCTCCGTATCTTCCTCAACGTTGCAACGTAGACAGTCGCATCACGAGCATTCGAGCCAACGTCCAGATGGAAGAGGTTCAAGGAGGTTATCTAGGGTCATTGATCGCAAAATCGCCAGAGCCAGTTAGAGTAAGAGCAAGTCACGTCACGCTTTCCCTTCTTATCCCCCTCATTAGAATCGCCTAAAGACACGCGGTGAGTCTTTCCCTGCCCCCCCAGCCAGCAGGGAGGGGTCCCTGATTACTGCACTGGTGTTTGTGTTTTGTACCAACTGTTTTGTCTCTTATATCTTGAAAGGGTATGAGCCGAAGGCCAATAGATTTTTTTTTAATTTCCCCCCATACATTTCATATGTTTTGTTTTAAAATGTCTTTAATCTTGGGGATTGTCAGCATTTTCACCAACAGACTAGGGTTATTTGCGTATAGGAGAGGGGATGGTCTGGAATGTGGGAGGGGAGGGAAATGGAGGTGGCGGGGATTGTGGAGGCTGAAGTGCTTGGAAGACCGGGCAAGCAATAACAGGATGTGTGTTCAAGTAAACAGCAGACGAGTAATCCTCCCCCGGGCGCCAGTGTCGCCAGCATTCAGTGACGAGTTGTTGTGTGGAGGACCTAATCACTAGGCCCACACCATACTGCTCCTGTGTTGTAGCATTCAGTGACGAGTTGTTGTGTGGAGGACCTAATCACTAGGCCCACACCATACTGCTCCTGTGTTGTAGCATTCAGTGACGAGTTGTTGTGTGGAGGACCGTATCACTAGGCCCACACCATACTGCTCCTGTGTTGTAGCATTCAGTGACGAGTTGTTGTGTGGAGGACCTAATCACTAGGCCCACACCATACTGCTCCTGTGTTGTAGCATTCAGTGACGAGTTGTTGTGTGGAGGACCGTATCACTAGGCCCACACCATACTGCTCCTGTGTTGTAGCATTCAGTGACGAGTTGTTGTGTGGAGGACCGTATCACTAGGCCCACACCATACTGCTCCTGTGTTGTAGCATTCAGTGACGAGTTGTTGTGTGGAGGACCTAATCACTAGGCCCACACCATACTGCTCCTGTGTTGTAGCATTCAGTGACGAGTTGTTGTGTGGAGGATCGTATCACTAGGCCCACACCATACTGCTCCTGTGTTGTAGCATTCAGTGACGAGTTGTTGTGTGGAGGACCGTATCACTAGGCCCACACCATACTGCTCCTGTGTTGTAGCATTCAGTGACGAGTTGTTGTGTGGAGGACCGTATCACTAGGCCCACACCATACTGCTCCTGTGTTGTAGCATTCAGTGACGAGTTGTTGTGTGGAGGACCGTATCACTAGGCCCACACCATACTGCTCCTGTGTTGTAGCATTCAGTGACGAGTTGTTGTGTGGAGGACCGTATCACTAGGCCCACACCATACTGCTCCTGTGTTGTAGCATTCAGTGACGAGTTGTTGTGTGGAGGACCGTATCACTAGGCCCACACCATACTGCTCCTGTGTTGTAGCATTCAGTGACGAGTTGTTGTGTGGAGGACCGTATCACTAGGCCCACACCATACTGCTCCTGTGTTGTAGCATTCAGTGACGAGTTGTTGTGTGGAGGACCGTATCACTAGGCCCACACCATACTGCTCATGTGTTGTAGCATTCAGTGACGAGTTGTTGTGTGGAGGACCGTATCACTAGGCCCACGCTAAAGTGCTCCTGTGTTGTGCAGACCTGTCGTACTTTAGCCACGAGTCACATGTTCAAAAGGGCAAAGATTGGTTGCCGAGGCAATTGGATGCGGTGTTGGTGGCTGGAGTGGTTGGTGATGGTGATAGTGATGAGGGTATGAATGAATGAATAAGCGAATGAATGAATGAATATGAATGAATATTGAATGAATGAATGTAAATGAATATTGAATGAATGAATGAATGAATGTAAATGAATGAATGAATGAATGAATGAATGAATGAATGAATGAATGAATGAACGAACGAATGAATGAATGAATGAATATTGAACGAAAGAATGAACGATTAAATGAATGAATGAGTTTTTTTTCGGCGTAATAGTTTTTGTAGGCAGTATAAGACCATTGATCACGAGATTCTTGGAACTATTTAGTGAAGGAGTCTCGATTTCTTCACTTATTCGCCTCTTACGAATCGCGTAGGGATACACGGTGGGGCTTTTCTTACCCCCGACTCACAGGGGGGGGTGATAAGTGGTGGTGATGGTAGCGGCCGTGACTGCCTTTGCATCTGCTTCCATCATGGAGACACACGTTGACACCGGTCTTTTCCTAGCAAGATCCTGCAAGGTTCCTAGGGTAAGCAAGGCGCCCTATCATCCTATGTTGTGCCCTCCACCGCGTGGATGTTTGTGCTTTTCCACAGACTGGTCAAGCGCACAACTTGCATCCGAGATGACCTGCCCGAACGAGGTCAACGAATTCCTCTGCCAGCTCAGATTTCACGTGACTGATCAACACCGTGATGGTACGTCATTCTCTTCTCGTAAAATGTCGAATATTTTACAGAAAGCAAACTTATCTATCTGTTTGCCTAACTGCCTCTGTGTGTGTGTGTGTGTGTGAGTGTGTGTGTGTGTGTGTGTGTGTGTGTGTGTGTGTGTGTGTGTGTGTGTGTGTGTGTGTGTGTGTGTGTGTGTGTGTGTGTGTGTGTGTGTGTGAGTGTAAGTGCGAGTGCGTGTGTGTGTGTGTGTGTGTGTGTGTGTGTGTGTGTGTGCGTGCGTGCGTGCGAGCGTGCTTGCGTGTGTGTGCGTGTATTTGGCTGCCTGCGTGTCTCAGCGTGTGTATATCCGTGTGTATGTGCATGCATGTCTGTAAATGTACGTGCATATTTGGGCGTGTGTGATCCAGTTTGTCTCTGCGCGTGTCTTTTCGTAGGGAGTAGGGGGGTAGAGGGGGGGGGGGGTACTTGTCTGTTTGTCCCCACGTATATCTACCTGAAAGTCTGTCTGTCTGTGTGTGTGTCTGTCTTTCACTCGATGACTTGTTCGCTCGCTCGCTATCTTACTCTTATTTTAATATACCAATTCCCACATAGCGAGCACATTGCGAGCACACAGCGAGCACACAGCGAGCACATGGACAGCGTGTTTGTGTTCCACAAAAACTTCATTTCACAGTACAAATGCACCAGTTGGTCAAATGTGTCGCGGTCAGCAAAAACCGAAAACGTTGCCATTCCAGATTATGATAATTCCAGCTCATTACACACTTGCTCTGCAATGATTGGCCATTCGCTCGCGAACCGCTTGCTCTGCAATGATTGGCCATTCGCTCGCGAACCGCTTCCTCTGCATTGATTGGCCATTCGCTCGCGAACCGCTTGCTCTGCAATGATTGGCCATTCGCTCGCGAACCGCTTGCTCAATAGGGAACTGCTCCCAACGGGCAACACAATGCACAAAATTGACACTCATCGACATACATGTATTTGCTCGTTCAGTCGGTTCGCCGAGCCGTTCGATGGTCGCGCTCGCTGTGTGCTCACCCTGCGGAAATCGACCGTTGAGCCGCTTGCAGGCAGCTCGGCGAACGCGCTCATTTTGTGGGAAGTGGCCTGTCATCCTGGTTGTCCCCAACATTCCAAGACTTTTTGCTAAATACATGTGGGATCGAAACGAATGAATAAATGAATGACTTTTTACGGCCTATCAGCCTTTGTAGGCTATGTAAGGCCATTTTTGTCGAAATCAGTAGAACTAGTTAGAATACTATCGAGTCAAGTCACGAGCTCCCCGGTTACTCGCCTCTCACGAGACGCGTATGGAGTGGCGATGGGTTAGTTCTTAACCCCAACCCACAGGAGGATGGTCAAAACGAATAATACAGCACGGCGCCTAACGATAGCTAGTGAAACGAGATCAAATATCCCATTAAGTTCTCTCCAACATGCAAATTTATCCTTTTGAGAATTTCACTGGGATTTTGTAGACATCGTCTGGATGCAAACTGCATTTGAAAAAATATCCTGGCTTTTTTTCTGCAATACATGTCCGCATGCATTCTCAACAGGCACTCGAGTACACTCTAAAAACTCTTCGATTGATTGCTTGGGCTTACTCGCTGAATGCGTTTTGGCAGGGGCGTCAATGCTTCTAAATCAATTAGCGTCCTATCGAAGATCTCTGTGCGTGCAAGGACACCACTGGCAAGGGGATGATAGAACCAGACACAAATACCCAGACTCCATGCTCGGACTCGCGGAGGGAGTTGCCGTGGGTCTATTCTTACCACATTCTGTGAACCCGAGTCAGTAGTGACTCTGGCACAGTTCGCAATGAATGCGTAATAGACTTGACCCTTCGCAGTACAGCATTGCGCCAAAAATAGTTCGTTCTGATACTATTTTTTCTCCATTTTTTACATAAATTATTCAGATGGCAAAACTTGTTCCCATTTCAACACAAACATTTTATTTTATCGAATAAACGCTTGTTTATTGCCTCAACAAAAATAAGTTTAGAATTTTGTGCGAAATAGTCTTAGAACTACTTTAACGGCGTATGTCAGGGAGCAGATTGGCTATCCCACAAGCCTCTCGTGTGACCTCCATTTGCATATATCGGACGAAAACCTTCCATCACGTGATGTCAACTGGGCTAGAGACACTTTCGCCGGTAGACGAGTAACTCTCTCGTGAACTAGAATGCCACTTGCTTCACCCGAACCAGCTCTAGTGCAGTTCGTGATTAATGGCCTTGCATAGTCTACGGAGACTGATAGGCCGTAAACCTCCATTCATTCTCTTCAGTACCTATACACACATGACCTCGTTCTCGCACCTGCCGAAACTAAGATTTGAAAATGACTTGGATGGACGATCCAATAAATAAAATGAGAGAGGTGTCAAGAAATTAAAGGGAGGTGTTCAAAGCTCCGAAGGATTAGGACGAGGAGGAGGAGGGGGAGGAAGAGGAGGAGGAGGAGGAGGAGGAGGGGGAGGGGGAGGAGGAGGAGGAGGAGGAGGAGGAGGAGGAGGAGGATTAGTGAGGAGGAGGAGGATTAGTGAGGAGGATTAGTGAGGAGGAGGAGTGAGGAGGAGGAGTGAGGAGGAGGAGGAGGAGGAGGAGGAGGGGGAAGGAGGAGTGAGGAGGAGGGGGAAGGAGGAGAGAGGGGGCAGATGGAGGAGGAGGGAGGAGCAAGAGGAAGAGGGAGGAGGGAGAAGGAGGAGGAGGAGGAGGAGGAGGAGGAGGAGGAGGAGGAGGAGGAGGAGGAAGAGGAGGAGGAGGAGGAGGAGGAGGAGGAGGAGGAGGAGGAGGAGGAGGAGGAGGAGGAGGAGGAGGAGGAGGAGGAGGAGGAGGAGGAGGGGAGGAGGAGGAGGAGGAGGAGGAGGAGTGAGGAGGAGGAGGAGTGAGGAGGAGGAGGAGTGAGGAGGAGGAGTGAGGAGGAGGAGTGAGGAGGAGGGGGAAGGAGAAGAGAGGGGGCAGATGGAGGAGGAGGAGGGAGGGGGCGGAGGGAGAAGGAGGAGGAGGGAGGAGAAGTAGGAGTGGGGGGGAGGAGGAGGAGGGGGGAGGAGGAGGAGGGAGGAGGAGAAAGAGGTAGGAAGAGGAGGGAGGAGGAGGAGGAGGAGGAAGGAGAAGGAGAAGGAGAAAGAAGGAGGAGAAAGAAGAAGGAAAAACGAAGAAAAAGAAAGAAAGAATAAAAGAAGAAGAAGAGAGAAAAAGAAAATCAGCGAAATGTGTGCTACGCTCAAAGGGCTGACTGAAGTGAAATTCGTTCGAAGGATGAGTGATAGACGTTTTCTTCGTACATTTATCTTTAAAACAATGCTGCTGTCGCAAAACTCATGCTGGCTGTGGAACAGTTCACAGCTGTTGTCAACAGACAAATCACATACTCAAAACAGTAGTTCCTGCCACCGTTGAGGAAATTCTTGTAATATCGGTTTCGCCGTGGCGTCTTCAGCCTGCCTATAAAATATGATCCTCCACCACATGCTAAGACAAACAAGAAAATGTTAAACTTTGCATTTAGTCATAAAGTGAAGACAACTTTCTTTCCAAAGTTGTAGAATTCTTGAAAATAGGAAAAATAGTGACAAAGTTCTGAGCTACTGCAGAATGGTACCCACTGGTTTGACGTTTTGAATGCTTGAAGGTTTAGGCAATGTGTCTTTAGGTGACCATGTGTTGTCATCGTGGTGATAATTCTGAGTGTGGTATAACTGCTTGAATGTGACCCTCAGAAAAAGATGTGCTATTAAAAAATGGGTGTAGGTCCCAAAATCTAGCAAAATCTCAATACTGACATATTAAACCTCTCTCGCTTTATTTGGCCGAGAACTGAATGTTTTAAACTATGCCTGCTTGCCTGCCTGTCTACCTCTCTGCCTGTCTGCCTGCCTGCCTGTTTGCCTGCCTGTCTGCCTGCCTGCCTGCCTGCCTGCCTGTCTGCCTGCCTGTCTGTCTGGAGTCAGTTGAACATAACCTTCCAACTTCAGGACTTCTTCTTGGAGTCGTTTGTCTGAAATTATGGGATGGATTAGGAAGCACATTCGACAGACTGAAAAACTCTGTCATTCATAAGAGCCACATCGACACCAAAACAGACACTCCAAACTTTTTCTAACAGAGCAACATCAGTCGAGAGCTCGGACTTTGCAGCTCGACCTGCAATGTGCGTGTGGACGACGTGCATCCAACAGTAGTTGCTTCAAGAGACTCACTGTCTTCTGCTTCCGCTGGACTCTTAAGGCGCACAGGCGTACTCACACGTAATGAGTTTTCTTGAAAGGACAGGGAAGTTTCTTTGCCTCCAGCAAAATTTTCACCTCACACATTGTGAGTCCAGCACCTCGCAGTTTCCTTATTTGGCATTGATTCAGTGTGTCTACACGAGAGCAGATCACGTACTCGATTCACATCGCAAAACATTTAAGGTCTGGTTAAGGCCTTCGCACACAAGGCAATTCCACTCATTCAACTCGATTGCTTCCCATGCATTGCTTCGTGCGCGATGTCGATTGAAAGCAACTGGCATTCCAAGCAACTTTCCAAGCCAAGCCACCGGCAACTGAGTTGCTCGCCGTAAAATCTGTTCTAATTTCTGGGACAGTGGCGTGCCACGCTCAGTGAATCCACCAATCACAGAGCACCTGCGTATGACGTCAACGTTTACCACGGAAAATAATGTGTTCAACAATGGCGTCAACCACTTTGACTGATCCAGAGACGCTTCCATAAATAGAACGTGGCGAGAGGTGAAAGAGGTCACTGTGGAAGCGTGTGAGAGCTCAGTCTCCAGCATTGCCAGCCACGATGGCAGGCAACAGGCCGAAAGCAACGTGGCAAGAGATTTTGGTTGCTTCGTGTGCGAAGGCCGTTACCTGTCAAGCCAATGCATCTAGAAACGGACAGAACACACTCCCTGGCCTTGCCATGGTCAAGGTACGACGGATTTTGCGTATCCCATAAAGCTGAATATGCATGCCATTGTTTTACTACATGCGCTGTCTGGCCATTAGTCCGCTTACTCGCCACCGTGATGTTTTGATGAACACAATTTTACGTCACACTCACCTACTTACCCAACAACCCCACCCGCACCCTCACCCCACCCTCACTATCCGTCACTTTAACCCCTCACTCACCCCTCACCTCCCACCTACCCTCCCCTCACACCACCCCGTCACCCCCCCCCTACCCAACTCACCCCCTCCCACCCCCTACTCCACCCCCCCCTCACTCCCCTGCCTCACCTACCTCACCCTCCGCCCCCCCACCTTACTCCCTTCCACCCGCCATCACTACCCACACCGTCGCACCCCCCTCCCTAACCCCCCAACCTACCCCACACTCACTAACCTACCCCACTCACGAACCCCGAACACTCCACCCCACCCTCCCCCTAGCCCGCTTCTCCCTACCGCACCCCTCTCCCGCACCCACCCGCTACCGCCCCATCCAACCCCCCCCTCCATCACTACCCAGGCCCCCGGGCCACCCAACTCCACTCACTCAACTCCTACACACCCCCCACTCCTCTACCTGCCTAACCACCCACTCCTAACCCCCCCCTAACTACCCTCCCTCCCGACCCCCCTCCTCCTAACTCTTCACCTCCTACCAACCTCCTCCCCTCTCGTCACCACTTACCATCTCTCCCCTGTTCTCTATGCCCTCTTCGTCTCTACCCCGCTGAGGTCGGCTCTTTTCCTGACATTAGCCTTCTCACTGAGTGCCACCCCGCTGTCACGTCTTTCGCCCTGAAGCTTCACCACCCATTGCCCGCTCTCTTTCGAACGCCAGCTAACACTCCCATGCGCTACCGCCCGTTCTTCTCCTACACTGTACACTCCTCCCCTCCTATCCTACTGCAACTCTCTACCTTCTATCCCCCTCCATCGTTCTCTTTCCCTTCTTCCCTCATAGCATCACCCACCCCATGCTGTTACTCTTCTCCCAGTCCACCAGCCGTAATCCCTCTCACTGCTTCTGCGATCCTGCCACCCCCGCTCACAGCCACCCTAACTAATGCCCACATGACTACCACCCCGAGCAATTCTACTTCCCCCTACGCATTCTCCCCCTCTGCCTGCACCTCACCACTCTCCTGGCTCAAGCCGCCCTTCTCTTTTTCTTATCCCCCAACTTCACTCCTCTGGCCGTTCTTTCTTTCGATCAGCTCCACCCATGTAACCTAAGTTTTGGCCTTCACACTCGCGATCCTTCTGACGTCACTACTCATAGCTACGGCATCACCAATGCTTGGTATGAGCACCTCCCTTCCTCTGATCTCACACTTCTCTCAGCTCATACCTGTCGCCTGACTCACTGCACCCGCTAATGCCCGTCTGGCCCGTCCCTGTCCACCTTTGCCCTGCTACCTTTTGCCCTCGCCTCTAACTTCAAGTCTTCATCACTCTTCGCTGTCTTCCGGGACATCTCTCCCCCTGCTCTTACAAGACCCCTCATTTTTTTCCCTGGCGCCTCTCTCTACTATCTCCCCCTACTACTCTACGGCACATTCAACCCCGCTTCATCTCTACCACTATGACTACACGGCCTGCCTCCTCCCTCCCTCAGCTCAACATCCCTACGCACGTCTGTATGCCTCAGTGCACTCTCATAACATCCTACATTTCTCTGCCCATGACATACAAACACCCGCACCTACCTCAAATCCTCTCATACCCCCCTCTCACGCCCTCTGCTCGCAACTTAGCCATGCGCACGACCGTCTCTCTCCTGACCCCCCCCTATTCTTATCTGCCCTCCTAGTCACACTAACCTTCACTCCCCATCACGCCACCTACCCTCCCATTTTTTTCTCTCGTTCCCTAACTCATGCCATTTCCCTCTGCTTAGCAAGGCCCCCTAGCGTGATCGTCCCTACCTTTGGGCTCTAACTCTCTATCTCCACCCTATTCACTACCTAACCCCCTTTCCCACATGCCCCTACTATCATCTTGACCATAGTCTATGCTCTACCGCACCCCTCACCATCCGATCACTCCCCTGCCGCCTTCCTGACCCTCCCTACTGTCGTACGGCTTCTGCTGACCATCTTTGCTCGCAGCGTTGAGCTCCTTCCACTTCCTCAATTATGCCCATCCGTCTTGCGTCAACCTCTCTCACTTCGACTTACCCACATGCTACCGACCACTCTCGGCCCAGCCCTCATCTCTGCAGCCTTGCTACTTCACGATCCAGCATCTCACTGACCTCGTCTCCTACTACCTTCGCTCCCCAATATACGGACTTACACTACCCCACCCTGTGGCACCTCGCATCTTCTTTTGCCAGCAGCGATCTGGCGCCCATTGCTCGCCACTCCCCGCCCTAACTACCGCTCTCCCTTTCACCTCCCTACTCTCACACCTTTAGGTGTGCGCTAGCCCTTCTAGCTCTGCCCTTCCGGCCCTCTCGATCTAGTCTCACTTCTGGCAATCCCTCTCGATTTAATCACTGTGACGGACTGCCTCGTCTGACTCCACGCCACTCGAGCTATGCAGCGCAGCCCTCGATCACATGACCTGAGCTTCGCTGATAGCTAAACCCTGCTAACTAGCTTTCGGAATCCTACTCTCTCCCTAACCTCATCTATTCTATTCGCCTATTCCTCTAATCGAACTGCCGCCCATTAACTCCGCCCTTCGGCACTTGCCCACTAATCCACTACCTCTTCATTATAGCATACCCTAGGCTCTAGCACTTCCTGTCATTCTAGCCACTTACTAAACACTTCGGTCATTGTCTGTCACTCTGCCCTTCCATCCCAACCGCTCCACACTCCATCCCCACTATCTCACTTCTCCCCCCTAGCTGACGCTCCTCCTCATGCCTCCTCATCCCACTGCTCACAGACTGCTCACTCTCCCCGGCAGCCCGCTTACCCTCGCTGCTACGGCCCAGCTCACCTCTTTGTAGTCTTCTCAAGCCTACAGTCCTATGTCTGACCAACTCGCGTTGTCATCTCTCCTGGTTTGTTCCAATAACCCTGAGGGCATCACCTCTCGTCGACTCTACCATCCACGGTCTACGTCCCCTACCTCTCGTGCCACTCCATAGTTGGCTCTCTACCTCCTTCGATCCCCTTTCTACCAGCACTCTTCCGCCTGCACGTGCCTCGCGCCACCTGTGTGTTTGCCTCCTGCCCCTACGAGCGGTTGACAGCGACTGTCTACCCTCTCGTCGCCTTCGACTCTGAACGTCCTCCGCTATACTCGTTATCTCACTTCACCTCTTTTCGTCCTACACCTGAAGGCTCGACCGCCTGCGCGCGGCTTTTTCCTTGCTGTGAACTCAGCCCTCATCACCGCTTCTGCTTTTCCGCAAGCCCCCTCGCCGCGCTCACCGCTACTCCGGGTCTGGCACATCCTCTTACTTGCACCACTGGTTTGACCTACTCTCGACTAATCTCTACTCTCCCCAGACTACTGGGTTCCTCTCTCCTCCGTACACCGCTTCATTAGCTGCTGATCCACTTCAGCTGCCCTTCCTTAATCTATTCTTCTGCTCTTCCGGTCTACGTTTCTCGACCAACCCTGCATCTTACCCCTTACTCCGACAGGCTCGTATCCCGGACGGTCTAACCTCTTCCATCCGACATCCTTCCTACGGGCTACTACCCGATCCTGCCACGCAACTCGGCTACGGCTTAGTACTATGCCCTACTGAACTACTAACATCAATTGCTCTGCCCCTACTTCGCTTCCGCATGTACGACTTCGTACGCATATAGGCGCCCTACCAACCCTTACTTTCTCCTTTCAAGCCCTGCGTTCTCCTATCTATCACCTACTAAATCTTGCGCTAACCCTTCAACTCCTCCGCCGCTTCCTATACCGTTCTGCTGGAGTCAGATTCATCCCATCTGCTCATCCCCTAGTACGGTTACATCTGCATTTCAACGCCATCTCGCCTCGATTTCTTCCAGTATCTACGTGCTAACCCCACGTCTCCTAAATCCCCAGCACCCCTGGCTTATGCTACCACTCTTCTCTATCGCTCTACTAACGCCGCTCCTCCGTCCAGTCCACTGCCCTCCCGCTAAGCGGACCCTCGATCTTCGAACACCCCTGCTAAGGCTCTCCCCTGACTTCTCTTCCTATGGCACCACCTACCACCCTCGGTCACGTCTCTCCTTCGTCACTACTCTATACGTTTCTTGGCCTTGTCACTGCTGCTCCTCAACTTCTAAGCCTACCGCCCCGCCGCACTTCCCTCTTACCTACTTCCAGTTCGCTTGCCTCTGCTCTAGAAGTGACTCGGTTCGACTTCTTGCTCCTCCGCGCTACCTCATCCCCATCCGGCTCCCTCTCTACACCATCCACCTTCCCTCTCGACCTTATCTCTCTCCCCATACTGTCCAGCTGACTCTCACCCACTTCCTTCAACCTCAGCCCCTACCGTTGATCTCACTTCCCTACACTACTTCACTACAACTACATATTCTACGCATTCGTTCTTCCTACGACGTCCTCAACTTGCGTACCTCCCATGTCTCAAGTCCCTCTTTCACCTCTGGCCCCAGCTCAGCACTCCTCATGCTGCTCCTCTCCCCCCTCCTCGTCCTACTACACCTCTGCACCTCCATTTCTCCAATCGTTCTTCCCGCTTCGTCCTAGGCTTCCACCCCCCATCTCCGGTGCCAGTCACTTACCTTCTCACCTTTTCTCTCCCATTCTCACTCCTGCCTGCTCTCTTTCTCCCTCGTTCCACCTCTAATAAGTTCTGCCGCGCTTCTCCTAGCACTTATTCACTATCGCCTCCCGCTCCCCATCACGTCATCAACAGCGAGCACTTTTTCCCTCCCCACACTAGCCCTATCTCCTCCTGCCCCTGAACTCTTACAACGCGAGCGGCAAAAAACTAATCTCTTCTGCAAGTCCTCCCACTCCCCACCTTCTGGCCCTACACCTCCTGCATCCCCCCGAGACATATTCAATACCCTTTCCCCCCCCGCCTCCTCCAACCCAGCCTTACGCTGTCATCCAGCTGAATCTTCGATGGATCGCGCCAGCAACTCCCTTACTTTCACCTTTTCGACGTACTCGGCCCCGTCCTTGCATTCCTTCACTGTTCTCTCT
>JAWQFJ010018110.1:0-22077 GCA_034096865.1 Theodoxus fluviatilis
AAGGGTAACGTTGGCTGACGATGGCGGACGCACCGGGCGAGGATTGCAGTCCACGAATATAAAGGTGAATGTCCCATGCCATGCCAACATGGAATGCAAAGGGTCAGGCATCCAACTACCATCCGACTCGACCCAACTTGTATGGACAAGATGCGTGGATCACACCAGAGACCCGGTGATCTCTACCTACAGAGACGCAGCATTGCAAGAACGGCCCAAGAAATAGAAAACAACTGTACACACTTAAAATACAGGGAAAGGCCCAAAGACAAAGATCAACAACACAGCAATAACTTTGCTGACCAGATGTCCTGCCTTAGAGAATTGCAGCAGAACAATACGTTTCATAAAGCTCATAATCAAACAGAGTCAGAAAGTACCAGCTGTTTGTATGTTATACGAACAACGATTGAGATTTGCAGAGGTTCGGGTGCGCTCCTTCATCCGCACAAACAACAGTGATTGGAGTGGACAAAACCTTCAATCTGGGCGAGGCCATGTAACGTTGCTCGCTTACAAGAACTTGGCCGTTAGAAGAAGGAAAAGAAGATCACCAGTGTTCTTGTGGCCCAATATGCTGCACGGAGAGAGCGATACAGCACCTTTCATCTGCTTTTTCAACATCTGGCAGGAAGACTGAAATCAGAACCCACATACGAACCCCCAACACTCGGAAGCGACGGGAGAAATCAATGAGAAAAGCCATGGCTATGGCATTTCCTGATTCCATACAATGTCATGTACAAGGCACTTGCAAAAGACCTGGAGCAGCCCTCTCTGACAAAGTGGGGGTGCCAAAATCCGAAAAGAAATAAACTTGTCAATGACTATATTTGGAAAAGATGGGATCTTGGCCACAGCAGCTACGCGTCAGATGCAAAAGATCACATGGATTATCCTTGGCATGACCAGTCAGCGATGACAAAAATTAAAAAACACATCTGCAACGGATCTGGGCCCGAATGATAGAAGAAAACATCCAAAGCCAGAAAACCAACACAATCTCATGCTCCCTAGCAAGGCAATGGGACCAACAACAACTGCGAATTCATTGAACCAGTTGCTAAAGCCTAGAAGTGGACTGGAGATCAAAAAATTAGTTTTGCCCTTGTCTCCAACCTCCAAGACAATTGTCAACCAGCCAGTATTCCGAGGAGAAGCGAGCCCTTTTTTGTAGTGGGGAATTGACTTGGACGATCCTACAAAGAACTTTGAGGTACCAGAGATGTTTTGGATGTGCAATACAGGGGGGGGGGAGAAGAAAAGGGGGAGAGAGGGGGGGGGGGGGGGGGGGGGGGGGGGAGGGAAAGGGGGGGGGGGGGTGGGGGGGGGGGGGGGGGGGGGGGGGCGGGGGAGGGAAAAGAGGGGGGGCGGGGGAGGGGGGGGGGGGGGGGGGGGGGGGGGGGGGGGGGGGGGGGGGGGGGGGGGGGGGGGGGGGAGGGGGGGGGGGGGGGGGGGGGGTGACACCTGGAGAAACAAGCAAACTCAGAATTCAGAAAAGTGACTTGTGAGGATTTTGACTTTCCTGTGAAGACTTGTGTGGATTTGGACTTTAATGTGTACATTGTGGCCTTATTAGCCAAAGAGGTTGATAGGCCGTTAAGCTCCAGTGAATCAATCAATCAATCAATCAATCTTGGATGGACTGTTTTGCACATTCAACGGGTTTATGGCCCACAGTCTCAAAAGACTTAGATTTTTGCACCTGTGTAATGCTGAACTCCCTTGATGAAACAGGTCTAATGACATTCTATGGTTGCTAAGTTTAGGGATGCAAAAAATTCTTCGAGTTCAAAATTCTGTTATGTTGAACATACACTAGTGAATGCCAGTCTAATGTAGAGTTCATGAAAGTTTTGAATTGTAATCTAAAGTTTGTGTTTCACCATGAGTTTCAGTTTCATAGAAAGCACTGTACATTTGTTTCTGATGGATGCTACTTTGATACAATACAGGGCTTGCCAACTTTTTTGAAACATGCTTTCTCCCAGGCAAGCTTAACTTCCTCATTGACTTTTCCACTGGAAAATGAATTTTCCCTACAAGTACCATTTCAACTTGTGGCAAAAATAACAACAAAGTACATGTACAGAAATCACAATCCTTGATATTGGATGGAGCAGACAACATAAGCGGATGTAATTGTCATAATATGACTAATTATCATTAAGATATTTACGTGAAGACTATCTATTTAGAACATTGTCATCTTTCCAATGGCAAGTGTATTTTAGCTTTTACTGTTCCCAATGGGAAATTCACTTGGCCTGGGCAACATGAAAAGAGATTTGGCAAACCCTGCAAAGGCAGTTGATGTCATATCTTTCTGAGCATGCTTTTTAATGAAATGCAAACTCAAAAAGCAAGATGACAGAAGATTTATTTAGTGAGTGCAAATACGTGCATTTTCTTGCAAAATATCTATCGAGGGTGTCCTGGAAACAATATACATGCATGTATACTTATAACAGTCTAATCTTGTAGATTATACCCTTGTGATTTCTTTGATTGGACTTGGTCTGAGCCAAGAAAAATTGCAGTCTGCATAAAGGGTGATTTCTAATGAGCATTTCTAGTTAATAACATTTCTTTTTTAAAGTTCAAACAATGATAATCTTAAATTATAATAGGACCCAGGAATGGAACCCTCAAATATAATTGTGCTACTTGTCTTCATTATGGTACTGTTCTTTTGGCTATTCTTGTGCACATATTCAACAATAGTCTACAAAGAATCAACAAAGTAAGTAAATGACAGTGAACTGTGTAAAAAAAAATATGTTATAAAACCAAATAATTCTGAGACTGAATTTTTACAGTTGGATCCTCATATTTATACTATTGGTATCTATTCTGAGATTTGTCATCTTTTAGACTTATTTCAATGTGACAGAAACTAAATTTGCACTGCACATGTACTATTGTGAGCATGAATAAACTGTAAACACATGAGTGTCACGACTCGAGAGTAAAATGTGTTTTTGTAAATAAGTTTATAGGGTGGGGCTTTGGTGGCTTTAACTGTTTGTCTGCCTGTTTAGTTCAGCGTTAGGTTTTTCATTGTTCTGCACGTGTTTTGCGTGAGGTATCAGGGTTTTTGGAAGGGTTAGTTAGATTTGTTGGGTTATTAATTAAGACCAGATGCCCTGGGCACGTGCTGCACGGCTGTGCTGATGTATTGACGGGCTTTGCAGTTATTTCACAGGCTTTTGGTTTGTATTTCTCTAGTACCGTGGTTTATTCAGTTGGTTCATGATTTTGTTCATTATCTCAGGGTGAGTGGTTATGGGGTTTTGTTCTCCTTCTGTTTCTGGTATGTTTCACCTCGTACGCATTGGCGGTTGGGTTGTTGGTGTGGGGTAAATAGCTATTTCTGTTCATTTGTGTATTGCAGATCCTGGCCTGGGTTTGGGATTTCCTGGCCTGGGGTATCTGGATGGGCTTGTGGGGGTGGCGGTTGTTTCTGGAGTGAGGTTTTGTGATTTTTGCTGTGGAGGGGAGGAGGGTTGGTGGATTGTGATGTGGAGGTGAAGGTTTGGAGGGGTTGTGATTTTGAGTTGTGAAGGTTTGGGGATTTGTGACGTGAAGGTGAAGGTTTGGGGATTTGCGATGTGGAGGTGAAGGTTTGGAGGGGTTGTGATTTTGAGGTGTGAAGGTTTGGGGATTTGTGATGTGGAGGTGAAGGTTTGGGGATTTGTGATGTGGAGGTGAAGGTTTGGGGATTTGTGATGTGGAGGTGAAGGTTTGGGGATTTGTGATGTGGAGTTGAGCAGTGGTGATTTGTGCGGGGAAGGTGGAATTGTGATTTATGCTGTGAAGGTGAAGTGGTGAAGGGAGGAGGACGGTGTGATTGGTGCTGGGGAGGTGAGGTTTTGAAGAGTTTGGGAGGTGAAGGATTGGAGTTTTTGATTTGTGTAGTGGAGAGTTTGTGACTTGGGAAGAGGTGAAAGTGTTCATTGGTGTCATGGAGATGTTCACGGGTGTCATGGAGTTGTTCATTGTTGTCATGGAGACGGGTTGTGGAAGGGAAAATTTATATTCGTAATTATTTCCGATTGCTCATCTGCACATTAAATCCTTTTGTTACTCGTTTATCTGTGCTTGCGTGTTCTGTTTCGTGTACGTTTTCCACGAGTAGCCTAAGGGTAGGAAGTGCATTTCTTACTACAGGGTCAAGAGTTGGATTCAAGCCACCACCACCTAGCAGCTCTTGACAGTGCCTCTCCAAGAGTCTCAGAAAACACATACGGGTGCTGCACGGATCCTAGCTAGAATTACGTCTGAGGCGAGGCGCCTCACCAGCAATACGTGTCCGACCGATAAGTAAAACTGTTCACTGGTCGCTGTCATAGACGACAGGGGACAATATTTCTCTAGGAGTATTTCGTATTTGTAAAAAGGGGGTGGAGTGGGGTTGGGTGGGATTGGGTGGGGTGGGGTGGGGTGGTGGGGGATGGGGGTGGGGTGGAGTGGGGTTGGGTGAGGTTGGGTGGGGTGGGGTGGGGTGGGGTAGGGTGAGGTGGGTAGGGTTGGGGTGGGATGGGATGGGTGGGATGGGATGGGTGGGGGTGGGTAGGGGTAAGGTGGTAGTGGTGGGCTCGTATGGTTGAAGTGGTTTGGAGAAAAGGCTACGCTCGGCTGTGCTGCCTGCACTGCCCACACGTTGCATGGATCATGGATGACACACAGACATGTGCTTTCCTAGTTCACGTCAACGGGGAATTCAAAGCCAGCACGAGTGGGAAGTGCGAGGGCATGCACTGAACTTTCTGGGAGTCTGCAAATAGAGTGTACAGACCTGTAGCATCTGCTAGCCAAAATGGGAGACACTGGCAGACGACTTCCGGAGTTGAAGACAAGCCATTACAAATGCCAGCAAGAGCGGGAAGATGAGGACGGGCGACTGGTTAAAGGATGGATGGATGCGTGGTATTTAAAGCTTTATCAACCTTTGTAGGCTAATTGAGGCCATATGTAGGAAGGGAATCATTAAAGTCAAAGATGCCAGATGCTGCAATGAGTGGAAGAAAAGGAGACGGCGGAGGCAGCACAGGAATCCAAGGGAACAATGTAGCGCACAGATGTAAGAAGGAAGACAGAAACGAGGAGTAAAATAGAGTTCTGTAGTAGCGAAAAAAACTGCAATCATGTTTTCAACTCAGTGAAACTTGTTAGAGAAGACGAGCGCGGCGATGGAAGCGCAAGACTGATTTTTTGTTACGCCAACACGCTGTGCCACAGTCCTCTTGTGCATTCACTCTAGGGTGTGACGTCAACACGCTGTGCCACAGTCCTCTTGTGCATTCACTCTAGGGTGTGACGTCAACACGCTGTGCCAGAGTCCTCTTGTGCAATCACTCTAGGCGAGAGAGAGAGAGAGAGAGAGAGAGAGAGAGAGAGAGAGAGAGAGAGAGAGAATAGGAAAAGAGAATGAAATATAGGGAGAGGCATTCAGTAGCATAGATTAAAAGTCGCCAGAGATAAAAGTAATGGAGCGCAGATAAAGGGAAGAGAGCTGACATTAAGTAAGGAGAAAGCATGCGAGTAACCCCCCTTTCCCTTCCTCAATTGCCACTCCTCCATTCTCACCCCAACACATACGGGACTTCTGTCTCATCTCGTCTGTCCTTGACTGGCTATCCTTCTCCAGAATCTAATGAGAAAATCCTAGTTAACGACCCATTTTCTGCCATCGGACCCCGTTCACTGACATCATCTCGTGATCAACCTAGCAACGGGTTTTTTACAATATGTTTATCACCGAGGAAATAAGGGTGATGCCTACTGAAATTCTGGATTTCCATCTGGGCAAAGGGCATCTTGCCAGAGAGTGCAGGGTCCTTCTTCTTGAAGAAGAGCCTGGGTTTGACCTTGTGCATCCTTTTGATGACCTGGCACTCTCCTCTCATCACCACGTAGATCCAGTCCGACTGCAGGCTGCTGTGCACGATGAGAGAGCCGGGTCTGAAGTAGGTACAGGTGCAACTGTCGGGCATGCCAAGCAGGTTCCTCACGGGCCAGTGTTTCATGAACTCCAGCTGGCTGAGGAAGTGCAGGTACTCCGGAAGGGACCCGATGAATTTGCCCATGGACGAGAAAATGTCAAAGAAGTCCTGCCGGCCAATAGTCAACAGCTGCAGCTCTCCCGACGACCTGACCGTGGCGGTGCGGGGGGCATGGTGAATGAGAGCCAGCTCCCCAAAGCTCATGCCACGGCGTATAATTCCGCAAGTCCGACTGACTGTGTCCCCCGTGGCGGGATCCTCCTCCACCAGAGTCACCACCGCTTTGCCCACGATGATGAAGTAGAAGTTCTCGGCCACGTGGCCTTGGCGAATGACTACGCGGTTATGTCCCACGACGCTGTACCAGCCCACCTTGCAGAGCTTCTCCTGTATGTGAGTGGGGTACTCGGCAAACGCCTTGACGTCATGAAGGCCATACATTGCGATCGCTATCTGCTTCGGGGTTCGCTTTTCTATGGGAGTGGAGAGGATGAGCTTCACTTCTTTCGTGACAAACGGGTCGCCTCTAAAACGGTAAAAAGACGGATCGAATATATACCCTTGACCGTCGTCTGCATGCGTCACCTTTGTTACAGCACTCAACATGCAAATATCCTCGGCCTTTTGGAACGACTTCTTGATCAGACAGTTGCAGATTTCTCGAACGATCATCGTCATTCGCACGGCGTGCTGGAAGGCGCGGACTCCTGGCGTCATCTGGAACATCTTGTTTTCCCTGAAAGAGGAGACAACGCTGCCAGGCCTGGCTCTCGAGATGGAGGACCTCAACTCCTCGATATGCTGACGCGTAGATAAGCTGCACACGTGCTGGGCATGAATATGATCTTGAGCGTCGAAGTGTCCGCTCTCCAAGGAACAATCGCATGTGCTGTAGGACGCCTGAGACAGCAGCGTTGATTCGCTCCTGCTGGCCTGCTTCTTGATCTCTCCCGTCATGGACCGCTGCTTGCGTGCAGTCATCCTCGTGGTGGAAGCCGCAGGTGTGGCCACGTTCGACCCAAAACTGATCGACGTTTGCAGCAGCTGTGCGGACATTTTATGTCCTTGCTGGGATGTTGCCTCTCGAAGTTTGCACACGCTTCCTCCTTTCAAATCATTTATTCGCCCCTCGCGAATATTTGAGGCAGAGAACGACATTTTCCCACTCCCCTTCCTTTGCTCTGTTTTTTTCACCTCAAGTCTACTTACAGCAGTTTCGGGGCGTTTTTCCGTCCTCAAATATTCATTCAGCCTCCTCGGCTCCGACTTGCGCCGCGAGTTGGTTGTTGGGAGGAAGTCCGGCGTGCCCGCCTTTTGCCGGACGTTTGAGAACTCAACTTTGGTGGTGAAATCGTTGATCTCGCTCTGTTTTGAAGAGATCGTAAACAAGGATTTTCCCGTTTCCTCGATTTCATCGGAGGTGTCTGACTCGTACCTGTCATCGTAGAAATCCGCCACTCCTGCCATGCGGAGGTCTTTCTGAACAGAACGGTAGAGCCTGTACAAGAAATGTTCCCTTTCTCTCTTCATCACCTGCGACGGGATTTCCACAGGTTGGTGGTCATACTCCTTGGCAACAAGGAAGTGCTGTGCCGCTAAAGGATGGCCACTTTTATAGTTCTCCGGGCGCATGCGGTAACTGAGCTCTGTGCGTGGATGGTCTTTTTTGGAGGCCGCCGGCACGGCGCTGGGAAGGCTGTACCTACTCATCGCGCCCTGAGGTGGAGAATACGTATGAAGAGTCCGTGTTGGAGGTGAAATCGGGCTTTTTCTTCCAGGACCAGAATCTGAATGACGTCACGAAATGTGTGACATCATTTCGGTTTTGCGCGTCAGAAGGTTGACACAGGGCCCCTCGGCTTCGCGTTAGGAACGCCGGAGTGACCATCGTGTCCACTACGAGCGTCTATGTGCGCGGGTAATCGAAACTGTGCAGACGATACTGACAGGACGGACCATCAATGAGCAAACGAGCAAGCACGAGAAATGCGGCGACACGCTATGATGGCGCGCGCGCGGCTAACATGTCGACAGAGCACGTTGTCAGTCTACAGCCCCAGCTCCGCGCAGACGACTTGTGGCAACGAGGGTCATGTCCTCATCAATGGGCGTTGCAGTGCCTCTTTCTCGAATGCAACAAATGGCAGTGACTGTTGTAAACAGGCAGTGAAAGTGTCGTGTATTCTGTTGTTGCTTCCTGTTTGGTGGAAGTGGCAAGCGCAGGCTCTGGAAAAGCCTCTACTTACTTTCACAATGACGATTTACTGTGTCCCTCTATGTTGACCTTGAGGAAATTGAGAGAGAAGCATTTGCTCACACGATCTTTGTTGCCAGTTTTCCGCATTTCAAGGTAGTCATTTGATAGTGCTTCGCAAACAGGGACTGAAAAGATTATTCTGCAGGCGGATGTTGGCAGGGGTTTTCGATAAACACCAGCCAGCTTTGGACGGCGCACACAGGAACGAGGTCGAGTCGCCCTCGGGACTCTAGACCTTGGCATCATCAGCGTGCTGCAGCAGTGAGCCATGTTTATCTTGGCTCTGGTTCGACCTTAATCCCACTTGTGTTTTTGGACGCATTGGATGACTAAGTCCACGTACCCAGGGTGATACGGAGACAGCCACTGAACGGGACTAGACTACCCAGACTGTTGTTTGCAAGCCGTCCTGTCCACACGCGGGCGTCCCTGGGAAGCTGCCGGGCCTCTCCAGCGCTGCCGGGATAGAGTTGTCTGGCTGTGTAGGGCGCCAAACAAAAACGATGCAGGAAGATCGTGCCTACCTTCTCCCGGTGGACTGGGGTTAAGAATAGACCCACCATGGGTTGGGGGTAAGAGTAGACCCACCATGGGTTGGGGTAAGAATAGACCCACCATGGGTTGGGCTAAGAATAGACCTACCATGGGTTGGGGGTAAGAATAGACCCACCATGGGTTGGGGGTAAGAATAGACCTACCATGAATTGTAGTAAGAATAGACCCACCATGGGTTGGGGGTAAGAATAGACCCACCATGGGTTGTAGTAAGAATAGACCTACCATGGGTTGGGGTAAGAATAGACCCACCATAGGTTGTAGTAAGAATAGACCCACCATGGGTTGGGGGTAAGAATAGACCCACCATGGGTTGGGCTAAGAATAGACTTACCATGGGTTGGGCTAAAAATAGACCCACCATGGGTTGGGCTAAGAATAGACTCATTATAGGTTGAGGGTAAGAATAGACCCACCATGGGTTGTAGTAAGAATAGACCCACCATGGGTTGTAGTAAGAATAGACCCACCATGGGTTGTAGTAAGAACAGACCCACCATGGGTTGTAGTAAGAACAGACCCACCATGGGTTGTAGTAAGAATAGACTCACCATGGGTTGTAGTAAGAATAGACCCACCATGGGTTGTAGTAAGAATAGACTCACCATGGGTTGTAGTAAGAATAGACCCACCATGGGTTGTAGTAAGAATAGACTCACCATGGGTTGTAGTAAGAACAGACCCACCATGGGTTGTAGTAAGAATAGACTCACCATGGGTTGTAGTAAGAATAGACCCACCATGGGTTGTAGTAAGAACAGACCCACCATGGGTTGTAGTAAGAATAGACCCACCATGGGTTGTAGTAAGAATAGACCCACCATGGGTTGTAGTAAGAATAGACCCACCATGGGTTGTAGTAAGAATAGATCCACCATGGGTTGTAGTAAGAATAGACCCACCATGGGTTGTAGTAAGAATAGACCCACCATGGGTTGTAGTAAGAATAGACCCACCATGGGTTGTAGTAAGAATAGACTCACCATGGGTTGTAGTAAGAATAGACCCACCATGGGTTGTAGTAAGAATAGACCCACCATGGGTTGTAGTAAGAATAGACCCACCATGGGTTGTAGTAAGAATAGATCCACCATGGGTTGTAGTAAGAATAGACCCACCATGGGTTGTAGTAAGAATAGACCCACCATGGGTTGTAGTAAGAATAGACCCTCCATGGGTTGTAGTAAGAACAGACCCACCATGGGTTGTAGTAAGAATAGACCCACCATGGGTTGTAGTACGAATAGACCCACCATGGGTTGTAGCAAGAATAGACCCACAATGGGTTGTAGTAAGAATATACTCACCATGGGTTGTAGTAAGAATAGACTCACCATGGGTTGTAGTAAGAATAGACCCACCATGGGTTGTAGTAAAAATAGACCCACCATGGGTTGGGGGTAAGAATAGACCCACCATGGGTTGTAGTAAGAATAGACCCACCATGGGTTGTAGTGAGAATATACTCACCATGGGTTGTAGTAAGAATAGACTCACCATGGGTTGTAGTAAGAATAGACCCACCATGGGTTGTAGTAAGAATAGACCCACCATGGGTTGTAGTAAGAATAGACCCACCATGGGTTGTAGTAAGAATAGACCCACCATGGGTTGTAGTAAGAATAGACCCACCATGGGTTGTAGTAAGAATAGACCCACCATGGGTTGTAGTAAGAATAGACCCACCATGGGTTGGGGGTAAGAATAGACCCACCATGGGTTGGGGGTAAGAATAGACCCACCATGGGTTGGGGTTAAGAATAGACCCACCATGGGTTGTAGTAAGAATAGACCCACCATGGGTTGTAGTAAGAATAGACTCACCATGGGTTGTAGTAAGAATAGACCCACCATGGGTTGGGGGTAAGAATAGACCCACCATGGGTTGGGGGTAAGAATAGACCCACCATGGGTTGGGGGTAAGAATAGACCCACCATAGGTTGAGGGTAAGAATAGACCCACCATGGGTTGTAGTAAGAATAGACCCACCATGGGTTGTAGTAAGAATAGACCCACCATGGGTTGTAGTAAGAATAGACCCACCATGGGTTGTAGTAAGAATAGACCCACCATGGGTTGTAGTAGGAATAGACCCACCATGGGTTGTAGTAAGAATAGACTCACCATGGGTTGTAGTAAGAATAGACCCACCATGGGTTGGGGGTAAGAATAGACCCTCCATGGGTTGTAGTAAGAATAGACCCACCATGGGATGGGGGTAAGAATAGACCCACCATGGGTTGTAGTAAGAATAGACCCACCATGGGTTGTAGTAAGAATAGACCCACCATGGGTTGTAGTAAGAATAGACTCACCATGGGTTGTAGTAAGAATAAACCCACCATGGGTTGTAGTAAGAATAGACCCACCATAGGTTGGGGGTAAGAATAGACCCACCATGGGTTGTAGTAAGAAAAGACCCACCATAGGTTGGGGGTAAGAATAGACCCACCATGGGTTGAAGTAAGAATAGACCCACCATGGGTTGCAGTAAGAATAGACCCACCATAGGTTGGGGGTAAGAATAGACCCACCATGGGTTGTAGTAAGAATAGACTCACCATGGGTTGGGGTAAGAATAGACCCACCATGGGTTGAGCTAAGAATAGACCCATTATAGGTTGAGGGTAAGAATAGACCCACCATGGGTTGGGGGTAAGAATAGACCCACCATGGGTTGTAGTAAGAATAGACCCACCATGGGTTGTAGTAAGAATAGACCCACCATGGGTTGTAGTAAGAATAGACCCATTATGGGTTGTAGTAAGAATAGACCCACCATGGGTTGGGGGTAAGAATAGACCCACCATGGGTTGTAGTAAGAATAGACCCACCATGGGTTGGGGGTAAGAATAGACCCACCATGGGTTGTAGTAAGAATAGACCCACCATGGGTTGTAGTAAGAATAGACCCACCATGGGATGGGCTAAGAATAGACCCATTATAGGTTGAGGGTAAGAATAGACTCACCATGGGTTGGGGGTAAGAATAGACCCACCATGGGTTGGGCTAAGAATAGACCCACCATGGGTTGGGCTAAGAATAGATCCACCATATGTTGAGGGTAAGAATAGACTCACCATGGGTTGTAGTAAGAATAGACCCACCATGGGTTGTATTAAGAATAGACCCACCATGGGTTGTAGTAAGAATAGACCCACCATGGGTTGTAGTAAGAATAGACCCACCATGGGTTGTAGTAAGAATAGACCCACCATGGGTTGTAGTAAGAATAGACCCACCATGGGTTGTAGTAAGAATAGACCCACCATGGGTTGTAGTAAGAATAGACCCACCATGGGTTGTAGTAAGAATAGACCCACCATGGGTTGTAGTAAGAATAGACCCACCATGGGTTGTAGTAAGAATAGACCCACCATGGATTGGGGGTAAGAATAAACCCACCATGGGTTGGGGGTAAGAATAGACCCACCATGGGTTGTAGTAAGAATAGACCCACCATGGATTGGGGGTAAGAATAAACACACCATGGGTTGGGGGTAAGAATAAACCCACCATGGGTTGGGGGTAAGAATAAACCCACCATGGGTTGGGGGTAAGAATAGACCCACCATAGGTTGGGGGTAAGAATAGACCCACCATGGGTTGTAGTAAGAATAGACCCACCATGGGTTGTAGTAAGAATAGACCCACCATGGGTTGTAGTAAGAATAGACCCACCATGGGTTGGGCTAAGAATAGACCCACCATGGGTTGGGGGGAAGAATAGACTTACCATGGGTTGGGGGTAAAAATAGACTCACCATGGGTTGTAGTAAGAATAGACCCACCATGAGTTTGGGGTAAGAATAGACCCACCATGGGTTGTAGTAAGAATAGACTCACCATGGGTTGTAGTGAGAATAGACCCACCATGGGTTGGTGGTAAGAATAGACTTACCATGGGTTGGGGGTAAGAATAGACCCACCATGGGTTGTAGTAAGAATAGACTCACCATGGGTTGTAGTAAGAATAGACCCACCATGGGTTGGGGGTAAGAATAGACTTACCATGGGTTGGGGCTAAGAATAGACCTACCATGGGTTGGGGCTAAGAATAGACCCACCATGGGTTGGGGGTAGGAATAGACTTACCATGGGTTGGGGGTAAAAATAGACTCACCATTGGTTGTAGTAAGAATAGAACCACCATGGGTTGGGCTAAGAATAGACCCTTTATAGGTTGAGGGTAAGAATAGACCCACCATGGGTTGTAGTAAAAATAGACCCACCATGGGTTGGGCTAAGAATAGACCCTTTATAGGTTGATGGTAAGAATAGACCCACCATGGGTTGTAGTAAGAATAGACCCACCATGGGTTGTAGTAAGAATAGACCCACCATGGGTTGTAGTAAGAATAGACCCACCATGGGTTGTAGTAAGAATAGACCCACCATGGGTTGTAGTAAGAATAGACCCACCATGGGTTGTAGTAAGAATAGACTCACCATGGGTTGTAGTAAGAATAGACCCACCATGGGTTGTAGTAAGAATAGACTCACCATGGGTTGTAGTAAGAATAGCCCCATTAAGGGTTGTAGTAAGAATAGACCCACCATGGGTTGGGGGTAAGAATAGACCCACCATGGGTTGTAGTAAGAATAGACCCACCATGGGTTGGGGATAAGAATAGACCCACCATGGGTTGTAGTAAGAATAGACCCACCATGGGTTGTAGTAAGAATAGACTCACCATGGGTTGTAGTAAGAATAGACCCATCATAAGTTGGGGGTAAGAATAGACCCTCCATGGGTTGTAGTAAGAATAGACCCACCATGGGTTGTAGTAAGAATAGACCCATCATAGGTTGGGGGTAAGAATAGACCCACCATGGGTTGTAGTAAGAATAGACCCACCATGGGTTGTAGCAAGAATAGACTCACCATGGGTTGTAGTAAGAATAGACTCACCATGGGTTGTAGTAAGAATAGACCCACCATGGGTTGTAGTAAGAATAGACCCACCATGGGTTGTAGTAAGAATATACTCACCATGGGTTGTAGTAAGAATAGACCCACCATGGGTTGTAGTAAGAATATACTCATCATGGGTTGTAGTAAGAATAGACCCACCATGGGTTGTAGTAAGAATATACTCACCATGGGTTGTAGTAAGAATAGACCCACCATGGGTTGTAGAAAGAATAGACCCACCATTGGTTTGGGGTAAGAATAGACCCACCATGGGTTGTAGTAAGAATAGACCCATCATAGGTTGGGGGTAAAAATAGACCCACCATGGGTTGTAGTAAGAATAGACCCATCATAGGTTGGGGGTAAGAATAGACCCACCATGGGTTCTAGTAAGAATAGACCCACCATGGGTTGTAGTAAGAATAGACCCACCATGGGTTGTAGTAAGAATAGACCCACCATGGGTTGTAGTAAGAATATACTCACCATGGGTTGTAGTAAGAATAGACCCACCATGGGTTGTAGTAAGAATAGACCCACCATGGGTTGTAGTAAGAATAGACCCACCATGGGTTGTAGTAAGAATAGACCCACCATGGGTTGTAGTAAGAATATACTCACCATGGGTTGTAGTAAGAATAGACCCACCATGGGTTGTAGTAAGAATAGACCCACCATTGGTTGTAGTAAGAATAGACCCACCATGGGTTGTAGTAAGAATAGACCCACCATGGGTTGTAGTAAGAATAGTCCCACCATGGGTTGTAGTAAGAATAAACCCACCATGGGTTGTAGTAAGAATAGACTCACCATGGGTTGTAGTAAGAATAGACCCACCATGGGTTGTAGTAAGAATAGACTCAACATGGGTTGTAGTAAGAATAGACCCACCATGGTTGTAGTAAGAATAGACCCACCATGGGTTGTAGTAAGAATAGACTCACCATGGGTTGTAGTAAGAATAGACCCACCATGGGTTGTAGTAAGAATAGACCCATCATAGGTTGGGGGTAAGAATAGACCCACCATGGTTGTAGTAAGAATAGACCCACCATGGGTTGTAGTAAGAATAGACCCATCATAGGTTGGGGGTAAGAATAGACCCTCCATGGTTGTAGTAAGAATAGACCCACCATGGGTTGTAGTAAGAATAGACCCATCATAGGTTGGGGGTAAGAATAGACCCACCATGGTTGTAGTAAGAATAGACCCACCATGGGTTGTAGTAAGAATAGACCCATCATAGGTTGGGGGTAAGAATAGACCCTCCATGGTTGTAGTAAGAATAGACCCACCATGGGTTGTAGTAAGAATAGACCCATCATAGGTTGGGGGTAAGAATAGACCCACCATGGGTTGTAGTAAGAATAGACCCACCATGGGTTGTAGTAAGAATAGACTCACCATGGGTTGTAGTAAGAATAGACCCACCATGGGTTGTAGTAAGAATAGACCCACCATGGATTGTAGTAAGAATATACTCACCATGGGTTGTAGTAAGAATAGACTCACCATTGGTTGTAGTAAGAATAGACTCACCATGGGTTGTAGTAAGAATAGACCCACCATGGGTTGTAGTAAGAATAGACCCACCATGGGTTGTAGTAAGAACAGACCCACCATGGGTTGTAATAAGAATAGAGCCACCATGGGTTGTAGTAAGAATAGAGCCACCATGGGTTGTAGTAAGAATAGAGCCACCATGGGTTGTAGTAAGAATAGACCCACCATGGGTTGTAGTAAGAATAGACCCACCATGGGTTGTAGTAAGAATAGACCCACCATGGGTTGTAGTAAGAATAGACCCACCATGGGTTGTAGTAAGAATAGACTCACCATGGGTTGTAGTAAGAATAGACCCACCATGGGTTGTAGTAAGAATAGACCCACCATGGGTTGTAGTAAGAATAGACCCACCATGGGTTGTAGTAAGAATAGACCCACCATGGGTTGTAGTAAGAATAGACCCACCATGGGTTGTAGTAAGAATAGACCCACCATGGGTTGTAGTAAGAATAGACCCACCATGGGTTGTAGTAAGAATAGACTCACCATGGGTTGTAGTAAGAATAGACCCACCATTGGTTGTAG
This sequence comes from Theodoxus fluviatilis, assembly GCA_034096865.1. Lineage (NCBI taxonomy): Eukaryota > Metazoa > Mollusca > Gastropoda > Cycloneritida > Neritidae > Theodoxus > Theodoxus fluviatilis. The sequence continues at coordinate 15,826 of JAWQFJ010018110.1, forward strand.
TAAGAATAGACCCACCATGGGTTGTAGTAAGAATAGACCCACCATGGGTTGTAGTAAGAATAGACTCACCATGGGTTGTAGTAAGAATAGACCCACCATGGATTGGGGGTAAGAATAGACCCACCATGGGTTGTAGTAAGAATAGACCCACCATGGGTTGTAGTAAGAATAGACCCACCATGGGTTGTAGTAAGAATAGACCCACCATGGGTTGTAGTAAGAATAGACCCACCATGGGTTGGGGGTAAGAATAGACCCACCATGGGTTGTAGTAAGAATAGACCCACCATGGGTTGTAGTAAGAATAGACCCACCATGGGTTGTAGTAAGAATAGACCCACCATTAATTGGGGGTAAGAATAGACCCATCATGGGTTGTAGTAAGAATAGACCCACCATGGGTTGTAGTAAGAATAGACTCACCATGGGTTGTAGTAAGAATAGACCCACCATGGGTTGTAGTAAGAATAGAGCCACCATGGGTTGGGGGTAAGAATAGACCCATCATGGGTTGTAGTAAGAATAGACCCACCATGGGTTGTAGTAAGAATAGACCCACCATGGGTTGGGGGTCAGAATAGACCCACCATGGGTTGGGGGTCAGAATAGACCCACCATGGGTTTGGGCTAAGAATACATATCTCCACGTGCGATTCGTAAGAGAGAATTAGATTGAAACTTGCAAACTCAATCATACTTAAACCAAAACTGGTAATTTGGAGGGTTAACAAAGAAAAGAAAAAAAAAGGTGAATGAATGAATGAATGGATGGATGAATGAATGAAATAATGAATGAATGAATGAATGAATAAATGAATGAATGAATGAATTATTGAATTAATTAGTTAATTCATTAATTAATTAATGAGTGAATGAATGAATTCGTTATACGGTTTTCGAAGAATTTTAGGCTATATACTGCCATTGATTACGAAAATCACTAAATCCAGTAGCTTAAGTAAGAATATTAGCAAGTCTCGATTTTCTCAGATGGTCGCCTTTTACGAATCTCAAATAAAGTCGCTGTTAGTCTGTTCCTACCTCGCATCCACCGTGGGTCTATTCTTACCCCAACCCACCGTGCGTCTATTCTTACCCTAATCCACGAGGGTTTAGGTAGTCGAATGTCGGGCACAACAGAGCGTAAATATCCCTCCCTCCCTCACTCACTCACTCACTCACTCACTCACTCACTCACTCACTCACTCACTCACTCACTCACTCACTCACTCACTCACTCACTCACTCACTCACTCGCTCACTCGCTCGCTCGCTCGCTCGCTCGCTCGCTCGCTCGCTCGCTCGCTCGCTCACTCACTCACTCACTCACTCACTCACTCACTCACTCACTCACTCACTCACTCACTCACTCACTCACTCACTCACTCACTCACTCACTCACTCACTCACTCACTCACTCACTCACTCACTCACTCACTCACTCACTCACTCACTCACTCACTCACTCACTCACTCACTCACTCACTCACTCACTCTCTCACTCTCTCACTCACTCACTCACTCACTCACTCACTCACTCACTCACTCACTCACTCACTCACTCACTCACTCACTCACTCACTCACTCACTCACTCACTCACTCACTCACTCACTCACTCACTCACTCACTCACTCACTCACTCACTCACTCACTCACTCACTCACTCACTCACTCACACTCACTCACTCACTCACTCACTCACTCACTCACTCACTCACTCACTCACTCACTCACTCACTCACTCACTCACTCACTCACTCACTCACTCACTCACTCACTCACTCACTCACTCACTCACTCACTCACTAACTCTCTCTCTCTCTCTCTCTCTCTCTCTGTCTCTCTCTCTCTGGCTGTCTCTGTCTCTCTCTCTCTCTCTTGTCTCTCTCTGTCTCTGTCTCTCTGTCTCTCTCTGTCTCTCTCTGTCTGTCTGTCTGTCTGTCTGTCTGTCTGTCTGTCTGTCTCTCTCTCTCTCTCTCTCTCTCTCTCTCTCTCTCTCTCTCTCTCTCTCTCTCTCTCCCTCCCCCCTCTCCCCCTCCCTTCTTCCCTCTCCCTCCCTCCCTCCCTCCCTCCTTCCCTCCCCCCTCCCTCCCTTCCTCCCTCACATCCTCCCTTCCTCCTTCCTTCCCTCTCTCCCTCCCTCCCTCCCCCTCCTCCTTCCCTCCTTTCCTTTCTTCCTCCCTCCCTTTATTCATTCATCTATTCATTCATCTATGAATCTTTAGCCCATGCACCCATCCACCGCTTGGATGTTTGATGACTGTGCCTTGGTTTAGAAATAAAAGGCAAACAAAAGCTCTTAAATCTTCAAATTGTCATTTCGACGTTTAGTTGTTCCTTAGTCAGAAAGTTTCAATACAGGATTCCGCGAACACATCTGGCTAGGGAGTTAAATTGGCGGGCACCCTCTCCATACAGGGGAATTTCCACCACTCTGTGCAGCTGAGAACTTTCCGCCGCACTGGCCTTAGTTTATGGTGCAATCACAAAGATTACCTGAGAAATTTAATATATATTCTCACTTTTCGTCGGGAAGACGAGTTGCAGTCACCTATACGTAGGTATGCCCTTGAGCGTCAAGTTCAAGTTTCAAGTTTGGGTGCCGTAATACGGCGTCGAATCGGATACGACAGTGACATTTTCCTCTTTAACCACGTATTTCAATGTGCATAGCAATCCATTTGCGATGTCTTGCGCCAGTATTAACCGCCCTTGTGGTGACCTGAGACAAGTGTATGACCGTCTCTTCGAGCGGGAGACAACCGAAGCTGCTCATTTGGGGACGTAGAACCAAGTCCTTGCTGTTCTTGTGATTCTCTGTCGTCAATGTGACTTCCTGTCGTGCCCGGAATAAGGTATGTAGGCAGCCTCCCACTGGGGAATAGCTCTGACTTTCTAGTGATCTACATATGTTTTTGTCTGCTCTCTTTGACTCGTAATCAGGACGTTCAACTGTTGTTACGCAACCACTAACTCCTGCCCCCCTCCCCCCCCCCCCCCCCCCCCCCCCTGTCTGTCTGTGTGTCTGTCAGTGTGTCTGTCTGTGTGTCTGTCTGTGTGTCTGTCTGTGTGTCTGTCTGTGTGTCTGTCTGTGTGTCTCTCTGTGTGTCTTTCTGCTTGTCTGTCTATCTGTCTGCCTGCCTGCCTCCTTGTCTGTGTGTGTGTGTGTGTGTCTGTCTGTCTGTGTGTCTATCTGTCTGTCTGTGTGTCTGTCTGTGTGTCTGTCTGTGTGTCTGTCTGTGTGTCTGTGTTTGTGTCTGTCTGTCTGTCTGTGTGTCTACATGTCTGTCTGTGTGTCTACATGTCTGTCTGTGTGTCTACATGTCTGTCTGTGTGTCTGTGTTTGTGTCTGTCTGTGTGTCTGTGTTGGCGTCTGTCTGTGTGTCTGTCTGTGTGTCTGCCTGTGTGTGTGTCTGTGTGTATGTCTGTGTAAATGTCTGTGTGTCTGTCTGTGTAAATGTCTGTGTGTCTGCCTGTGTGTCTGTCTGCCTTTCTGTCTGTGTGTCTGTCTGTCTGTCTGTCTGTCTGTCTGTCTGTCTGTCTGTCTGTCTGTCTATGTGTCTGTCTGTCTGTCTGTCTGTGTGTGTGCCTGTCTCTCTGTGTGTCTATCTGTCTGTTTGTTTATTTGTCTGTTTGTTTGTCTGTGTGTCAATCTGTCGGTCTGTCAGTGTGTCTGTCTGTCTTTTTGTCTCTGTCTGTCTGTCTGTTTGTGTGTCTGTCTGTGTGTCTGTCTGTGTTTCTGTCTCTCTCTCTTTCTCTCTCTTTCATTCTCTCTCTCATTCTCTCTCTCTCTTATTCTCTCTGTGTCTCTCTCTGTCTCTGTCTATCTCTCTCTCTCTCTCTGTCTCTCTCTTTCTGTCTGTCTGTCTGTCTGTCTGTCTGTCTGTCTCTCTCTCTCTCTCTCTCTCTCTCTCTCTCTCTCTCTCTCTCGCTCGCTCACTCTCTCTCACGCACGCTCGCACGCACACACACACACACACACACACTAACAAACATACACACCAACACACACGCGCGCAGGCCCACACAAGCTCATAAGCAAGCATATACACACACATACACACGCACACACACGCGCACAAATACACGTACACACGTCCACATCTCACTGAGAAGTATGGTAAGTATCGATGCCTACTGGTGTCAGACAGAATATACAAGCTAACTGTATTCATGAGGCGACTTCAGATTCCAAGCCCGACACGGAGAGAATTCTCGAGTGCAGATCAAGTAGTTCTAAGTGCTAACGTTACATTACCTTAGCGTGTTCGTGCATTCATTAATACATTATTCCTCCAGCTTTACTGGAGGTCCTCACAGCTTTATCTCTCTGTGTATGTGTGTGTGTGTGTGTGTGTGTGTGTGTGTGTGTGTGTGTGTGTGTGTGTGAGTGTGTGTGTGTGTATGTGTGTGTGTGTCTGTCTGTCAGTCCCAACTTAACAGCTGATATCTCAAAAACTACTGGACGGATTTCCTTGACCTTTTTGCACACTTACTGGAAGTTAGGTCCGATTGAATGTATCAAATTTTCAGAATCGAGGTTTGAAAAGAAACTGACTTTTTGTACGTTTTGGTGTTGCAAAGAAGGCAAGGGACCGAACTCTGTCCCGACTCAAAGGAAGTTCTGGTATGTGTGGTGTGATCATTTGACGTCGAATAACGTGACGTAATTTCGAGCAGATTGGATATTTTCCCTCCAGGTTTACTGGAGGTCCTACAGACTTTATCCCTCCAGGTTTACTGGAGGTCCTACAGACTTTATTAGTCTGTCTGTGTGTGTGTGTGTGTGTGTGTGTGTGTGTGTGTGTGTGTGTGTGTGTCTGTCTGTCCCGTCTCCACGGCTTATATCTCAAAAACTACTGGACGGATTTCCTTGAGATTTTGCACACTAACTGGAAGTTAGGTCCGATTGAATGTATCAAATTTTCAGAATCGAGGCTTGAAGAGAAAGTGGTTTTCTAAGGTCGTATTCTCGAAATTACCGGTCGAAAAATTATTGAAATGACATTTGACGGCAAAGCCAAATTTGACGTCATTAATAGCATGACGTCATTTGCATGTACGATCTGAAATTCAGTCCCACTTAGAAGCTTTCTGTCTCAACATTTCAATTGACGTAACAGCAGAAATTATGGGTATCTTTTTAGATTGACGTCATTTGCGAGTAGAGTTTCGGGGAACCCATGCGAGAATGAATAATTTCCAGAACGTTGGTGAAGGAGACAGAAGGATTTTTTACGATGCGGGTCGTTTCGTTTCGAAAATGTAACCCTTGAACAGCATTAATTTATCAAATCTGGGTACTACTATTGACCGCAATACCCCGCAATACCCACAAATATACCGCAATACCACCAAATATGCAACTCGTACTTGCGTCAAATCGCCGTAGTTTGATGTTTACTTAGCCCGCTGAACGCTGCCAAGACTAATCTAATGCGATCGCCGTAGTTTGACTGTTTCCGAGAGTTACGTCCCTTCGTGATGCGGTCGCTTCTGTGTATCGGTCCGAAAGTTTCGTTGAATTTGTATGGTTTTTGGCGACCCATGTGTCTCAAAATTGAGTAGAAGTATTTTGAGCGTATTAGGATATCGAAACATCGCATCAGTTTCAATGTTGTTTTCTGGCCAAACATAGTATACTATGATCATTGAATGACCACCTATCAGATCTAAACTCGTTGTCTTCATTTGCCTGTCGGATAAGTCTTGGCAGTTTAAACACTAGAGCAGTCATCAGTTTATTGTCAATTTGAGAGACTCACTGGCTCATAAAATAGGTAGCTAGAGCATAATCGCTCCAAGCATTGATTTCGCCTGCCAGCCAACCAAAACAAGGGACGCAACTCTAAATCTCGTCTTGCTTAAAATCGCGGAGTGACGCTTCTTTATGTCTATGTAACGTATGTTCTTTGGACGAAGCAAACATCAAACTACGGCGATTTGACGCAAGTACGAGTTGCATATTTGGTGGTATTGCGGTATATTTGTGGGTATTGCGGGGTATTGCGGGGTATTGCGGGGTATTGCGGTCAATAGTAGTACTGTCAAAGATGTATGTTGAATGCATCAATAGTTCTCTCGAGAGGTTGCGGGTTCGAACCCGATCTTTTTTTGTTGTTGTGCCGAAACCTGGAGGTTCAGCGCCAGCGGTTTTTATTAGTCTGTCTGTCTGTCTGTCTGTCCCGTCTCCACGGCCTATATCTCAAAAACTACTGGACGGATTTCCTTGAGATTTTGCACACTGACT
>JAWQFJ010018113.1:0-2500 GCA_034096865.1 Theodoxus fluviatilis
TGTTAATAGGAAATAAGGACTAAGGAAATCGAGAGAACGAGTAGACTGCAAATGAAAGACTGAATGGACTGATACAGAAACATTCATTTTTTGCTACAACAACAACCAAAAAAACCAACAACGTTGCAAAAGGAGTTGACTGCCCATTATCGAGGTTGAGGACAATAACGTGCACAAAAGTCTGATGACCGAGAACACCTGGGCTGGAGCAACTGCAGAGATAAGTTGGGTCATGTAGCAGGACTTTTGTAACGAGGTTGCATCAGACATTTCACAAGAAATCTTCTGCGAACGACTGCGAAAGGTTGCTAAAATAAGTCTTAGCAAGTCTTTACAACTGAAACAACAATCAGCTGTGCATACCGGCCGGCCGGCCGGCGAGACATGAGCCATATGATGTCGTCAGCAACAAGAACCGAACGCGGGTGAACTCATGAGCACTATTAATAGTTGGGTCGGAATACCCACCCTATGCTCGGCACGTAAGCGCTAATTTTTGCTGGCTGACCCCACAGCTAAGGCAAGCCGCTATTTCATCACTGGAGAGAAATCTAGAAGGTCGACGGAACCACCACGCCTTCCCGCTGATGAATATTCAGCAGGTCAATTTGGCGCACTCCGATTGGCTGCCGCGCAAATATCCAGCCCGCACGTTGAACTCCCGGCACCATTCGTAATTCTTCCGCGTTAGACATCAGCTGAGCGGTGAGGACGCTGCCCCGAGCTTGAGCAGGACCGCACGGCAGCGAAGCAAAGGAAACTCGAAGACAGAAAAACCTTAGAAGATGGTTCGAGTCGTTTGTACCAACTTTCAGCCGCCCCGAAGCCGGCACAGCTCGGGAGAAACCGACTCCATTGACCGAGACCTGGCCAAACGCACCGCCGCGGCACTCTCGACCCGATTTCTGGGCCGGGACGCCGGCGACTCCGAGGATGTGTCCTACGATTCCATGTGCGACTCCGAGGGCGACCACACGGAGCATTCTTTGCATTTGGAGCAACCGGGTTCAGATGAAAATTCCAACTCTCTTCCGAGTGGCGAGGTGAGTGCCGGCAGTGTTGACCTACTTTGCCTCGATCAGCCGCTGATCAGCTGGGAGCTCCCCAGCAGGTCATGCCGCAGAGTTGCTGCTGCTTTTGTTCACTCCTCCTGTGTTGTGAAGTCCTTGCTGTCGTTGCATATGAGATTGTATTGTTTTTCTATGTTATAGTTACGTGGTTTACCCTTTTTGTACGACAGATTTTGCAAATCTTCTCGTTTTCAGTCGGTGTGCTGTGCCGGGAATGATTGCGTAAGCAAGGAGCAAACAGCTGATTTTGCCATGACAGTTTTACTTGGCCAAGGGAAGCGACTCATGCCAGCCAACGCGTTCGGTCTGACATCAGCAACCTAAACAAAGACATTTCGTCAGCAGTTTAAAAGTTTTATTTTGCGTTTCGTAGTTTGGGTCTTTGTTGCTACTGAGGGTCGAGGTTGGGGTTGGGGATGGGAAGGGAGTACTTTTGGCGGCGCGAGCGGCTGGAAACCATGGGTGGGGCAGAACTAGTTGCCCAAGTGTAGTGGCTTCCAGGCCACGCGATCATGCGCTGGGTGCGTGCTCTACGGCCCCTCTCGCGCAGCGCTGGATCGATGGCGATGAATCAGCTGCTATTGCTGGAAATCCCGAGTTTCGTAATTAGATGCGTTACCAGTGGCCGCGTACTTGTTCCGTGACGGCCGATCCCTTTGTGAGATGTTCGTCAGGAATTTCCACTTGCTAGACGAACTGCCCGGGGTTTACCGCGCCTTGCTCTCTGTACCCGGGGATGATAGCGTGGATGAGAGGCCGCTGCGAGGAGAGAAACCGACTTGAAATCTTGCCAATAATTACATGCAAAAATCGTTCAAGGCTGCTCGGAACCTGAGCAGGGCCTCGTTGAGCCGCTTGTCTATCTGCGCAGAAAACCGGGCACACTATTTTCGCAACCAGATGCCGCTGCTTGACACGCATGAGGCAGAGAGCGCTCCACGGAGTCAGTTCTGATTTCACTCTATCGGGTTTCTTTGTTCTGCTGTCAGATGCGCCACATTTGCTTGGGTACTTATTTGTATCAGCTGCATGCATTTTTTGAAGACATTTGAAGGATGTGTCGCTGAACGTAGTTGTGAGGAATTCAATCATTGCACTGAATTGATAGATAATATATTGGCCTATGCATATCTACTATTTGTATAGCTATGTGAGGGAGAGTTCAGTTGAAGGAAAAGAGTGTCCTAGAACTAAAACATCCTTTGCTGTCCTCTCGTTTCCACGGGGTAGGCTACATTGGGGTGTAATGGGCACTGAGGAAATCGTGAGTAGGGATGCGGTGTGGAGGGATGGTACAGGTATGCCGAGGCACTGCGATTGCATCAGGCCTGCTGTCAGCTCTCCAGAAAGCGGGTTGGGTTGAAGGCCGCCCTGCTGAGCGGTTTCTACTCGGACCTCCCTGTGTATTGTGTTGACACTAGCGGGTCAAC
>JAWQFJ010018113.1:7500-10621 GCA_034096865.1 Theodoxus fluviatilis
GGAGTCTTCTTGCATTTTGTGCACAGCTTACCCCTGTAATGTTTTCAAGTAATCAACCAGTTTGTGGGGACAATCTCATTTTGATCTTGACAGGGTTGCTTGTGTACCAGCCCATGCCATCGATTGAATGTGTCACCTGTATAAGTAAGGCCTTAATTTAAGGTCTGTTTCTCTTTGGTGGTTTGCACTCTTTGTCTGCACTGGCAATTGGTAGACATGTCCACAGTTATGTGACTTTTTTCCTCAGTAGTGATAGCGATACTTCACTGCACGTTGACAATATGTTATGGATGCTATTGTTTTCTCTTTATGTTTGTATGACCACTGTGAACTGGTGCTAATCGTGGCAGATGGTGGTGAGGTACAATGTGTACCTTTTCTAAATGATGTTTAGGCAGAGATGCCGCCCCACATATTCTATTTCTGTGAGAGTGCCTATTCTTCACCTAATTAGAGTCATTCATATCTGATGGCATACAAAAACAGAATGATATATGTGTATATTTACAAAGGGATCCAGATATATGAAGTTTTGGGCTTTCCTAATGCAAGTAGTACATCGTACTGAATTTTCAAAGAAAGGTGACTGGTATGGCATTTGGGTATATTTTGTATGGAGTCATTTTCACACCAGTCTGAAAATGTAAAATGCCGAAGGCAGTGCCAGTCAGGTCTTGCATCCAAGAGTTTTCAGCCCCAAATGTCTCCGTGACTTGGGATGCCAGTCTTGGAGGTTTTCCTCTTCTTGCTAGAAACCAAGAGAGGGTACAGTGTTACAGTATCTACAGCTGGAAGTGTTCTGTAAAATCTATTTAAGTTTTGGTCCTGTGCCAGATTTTACGGAAGTTATATGTGAGTGCAGTAAGCAGCGAGCAGTGCACCATCTAGTTTCATGCAGAGCAAGCCATGGACCCTGTAACATTTTATGATAAGAGATGTTTCCTGGGATATCATGGGGCATGTCGACAGTGTATGTTTATCTACCAGTTTACCTGACCACCACGTTGCTCTTGCCAAAGTTATGCAGGATTGGAAGGATTGATGTATGCACCTAGATCCTGAAATAGCCAAGGAAACATAAAACTGAAAGTCCGTGGATAATAGACCACATGTTAAAAGTCCATCAAAGATGGAGCCTGCAGAACTAATGAGCTGTAGCCACCAGTAGCTGTGACCTCTGCCTGGGCTTCAAGGCAGTGACCTTGAAAGATTGGTGTTGCATCATATTTGGCAAGGTCATGCATTGCATCAGCTTGGCTGCTGTGTGTATTCTCTCCATTCATGTCCATCACCAACTAACTCACTCCTTTGAAACCTAGTCTGCTGTCTGGTCTTTGATTTAATTTTCAGTTGTCTCATATTTACTTTGCATAGTTGCAGTGGTTGATGAGAGCTAGCTCTTGACTCTCTGTAGGACGGACTTCAACGCTATGATAGGCAAGTGGGTTTCTGTGATAGCTCATTTCCGCAGTGTCCATTTTTTTTCTTTAAAAAAAAAGGATCACTAGATGTGGTAGTTAGTGAGCTGCTGTAAGGAGTAGTATGAAGCATCTTGGGTTTGCTCTTAAAATGATAAATTTCATTCGGTGAATTAATTGTAACAGAATCTTTGGTTTACTTTTCTATAATTCTGTGCAATATCATTCGTGTAAACATATCTGCTTTCATTGACTTTTGCATCCAAACTACAGTGAGGACTGATTACTTCATTCACTTCCAAGCTGGTTCATGTTCAAACTGAAGGGCGGATTTGCTGTGTTGAATGACTGGGTGCTGCTGGGAAGTGTATGCTTGCTGGTACATCTGCACTTGGCTCCCATGGGATTTTATGGTGCCAGTGTTGTGGAGTGAAGGCTTTTAAGTGTTGCCATGGAAAAAATGAGGGAATTCTAGCATGCACCTTTATGGAAAGGTTTTTGAAAATGATAAGGAATGGGGGGAAAAAGATGGATTCGTCACTGGTCTTGTGTGAATGTTTGAAGAATGTTTGTGTACTACGAAATAATCAAACTAACTAGGTGGCTCGAGTGAAGCTGACACATCTTTCCTGCATTTGTTCCAGTTGCAGGAAAGTATTCTTCTTGACCACAGATGTTGGATAGAAATGAACATGACTGCTATTGCTGTGCAGGCATCAAGCATGTTCTCCAACACATGGAAAGATTGCTGGCAATCTTCTTTGCATTTCTGTTTGACTTGTAATTTGAGATTAGAACTTCTTCATGTTTCTAGAAATCTGACCAATTTTTTTCCTTTCCATTTGTCACCCTCAGTGCATCTGCCTACAGAACTGGAGTGATTTACTTCACTGACAGTGTTGACGAAGATGTAATTCACCTCAAACTTACCTCTCATACAGGCCTCACACTCCAAAGTTCTGCATCCATTCATGTCAAAGTCTTTCATATTTTTGTAATAAATGTTTTATTGAATTATCAATGAAGTATATTTGCATTGTTTCTGCTGGGTGACTGCACATACTGTGTATGTGTACTAAAAAGCATGATGATATATATACATGCCAGGGCTTGTTGGGATGTGTTATTTGCAAGTTGCCAACAACAAGAAAAAAGAGTGAAACGTCACTGGGTTGCCTTCAAGTCAAATTGGATGGCAGTTCTAGATCCCTGACTGTGTTGCCACGTCATTGGGTCTCCAAGACTCCTGGAGGCACACATGACTAGCATGGAGACAAGTGTGCAATCTTGACAGGGGCCAGAGCCGCTCCATGCCCCCCTCGTCAGCTGGAACCTCTGGCAGCTGGCCCTCTGGGGCCTGCTCCAGTAGCTCGGCCTGGGGTGACGACCGGGTACAAGCAATCAAAGGGGCACTGGAACAGGGTTAGACCATTCAGATCCAACACTGTTGAAACGACACGGGAAGACTGAGCCCAACCCAAGCACAACATCAAGTTGATTGCCGAGCCCCGAATCCAACCCCTAGGGAAAAAATACAAAAAACCTCTACACTCATCTACAAAACAAACAGAAAATTGTGCTCCTAGTTCTCTTTCACCACTTCTGGCAAACAAGATCAAAGCCATACAAAGAGTTGCATCTAGCCCAAAGCAGCCCAACACACGACGTCAGTCAGTGTACTATCTATATATACAAGTAGCATT
>JAWQFJ010018117.1:0-7500 GCA_034096865.1 Theodoxus fluviatilis
AGTAACCGCTGTCAGCAAATTCTGCGTTATTCCATAGCGGTCGCTGCAAATAACTTCCTGTTGATTTACGTTTATTTCGAATCAAAAATTTATTCCACGCCATTAACACTTGCTGCCAGAAAGGATTTCTTATTTTGTCGACCACTGTTTTCTTTATATATCCCCCCGTTTCCATCAACACTTTGGCATCCACCCGCTTACAGGAAATATTGAGAGCAGGGGTTTGGACCAATCTGCTCATCCATGTCAGTTTTAATGCATCATTGTATTTATTTATGTCTATCATTTTTAGACCCCCTTTGTCATAGTCTAACATAAGAGTTTCTCTTTTTATTTTATCTATTTTACCAGACCAAATGAACCTATAGAATTCATGTTGTATCTTCTTTATGAAACTGTCTGGTGGTCTGGGTAGATTTATGAGATAGTAAGTAAGTTTGGAAAGTGCCAATGCTTTTATCACCAGGATTTTACCGAATATTGTAAGATTCCGCCTCCTCCATGCATTCAGAAGTCTCGTGATTTTCTTAAATACCTCATCAAAATTTAATTCTACCATTCCATTTAAATCTGTTGTGAAAGAAATTCCTAACACTTTAAAAGGCTCAGCAGTCCAATTCAGATCCACCTCCCTGCACAATCTTTCCGTAGAGTTAATTTTTGCCCCAATCCAGATTGCCTTAGTTTTTTGAGGATTGATTTTTAATCCAGACATTTCTTTGTATAGATTTAAGGTGTAAAGGGTGGCTTCCAATGATTTTTCCGTTCCGTCCAAAGTGAACTCGGTGTCATCAGCAAACTGGTTAATGATGTGTTCTTCTTCATGTATGCGAATTCCTTTTATGCTTTTATTTTTATGTACCAAGATATTAAGGACTTCAGCGCAGAGGAGATAAATGTAACATGACAAAGGGTCCCCCTGACGGGTTCCACGCAATATTGGGAAAAAATGGGACCTATGACCATTTTGGAGTACACACGCGTTTGCACCCTTTGTTAAAGTTCGAAACCAATTAGTGATTGAAGTTCCAAAACCAAAAAAAAGAAGGCACTCCTCTGCAAACTTCCTAGACACAGAATCAAAAGCTTTTTCAAAATCAACTAGGAGTAGGAGCCCTGAAATGTTCTGTTCTCTTGCTTCGTATACAATGTCATAGATTGTCCGGATGTTTTCTCCTATGTATCTTCCTTTTATGAAACCTTTTTGCTCATCACTTATTATGTGGGGTATCATTTTTTTCAGTCTGTTAGCAATACAAGATGATGCTAGCTTATATAATACATTCAGAAGTGATATAGGGCGCCAGTTTTTCAAGCGAGTTCTATCGCTATCATGCTTGGGTATACAGGTAATTATTCCCTGTTTCTGGACAGACGACAATTCAACTCTTTCATACGCCTCGTTAAAGCTTCTGAGAATAAAGATGCCCAGATCCTTCCAGAAGAATTTAAAAAATTCTGCACTAAAGCCATCAGTCCCCGGCGTTTTATTATTTGACAATTGATCTAAGTGCATTTGTGAGCTCACCATAAGTCAGAGGACCTTCTATCTCAGCTTTTTGTTCCTCAGTCAATTTTCGGCCGTTTTCAACTGACACCATGTCCTGCCAATTTTTCATTCTTCCATCCTCTCTCTCTCTATATAAAGTTTCATAAAATTTAGCTTGAGCTGCAAGTATGTCGTTTTGAGCCGTCAGAATATGTCCGTCGTCAGTTACCAACTTGTTTATCACCTTGTCAGTGTAGTGCCTTTTTTCAAGGCTCAAAAAGTATGAAGTACATTTTTCCCCTTCCTCTATCCACCTAGCTTTTGATCTAATTATAACGCTCCTTGTTTTTTCCTCTTTCAATGATTGTAGTGCTTTTCTTTGCGTCTCTAAAAGTTTAAGCTTGTCACTGATATTTCCTACACTTGCTTCCAAGTTAGCCTCTAAACATCTTATGCTTTCTATCAATTTCCTTTCCTCTTCCTCTCTCTCTCTCTTGCGTTTTTTTGAGTATGTACAGCTAGGGTAATCATCAATAGCGTTTACAAAGGCCAATGTCGACACCTTTATCAGCAAGCTGCAAGACTTGCAAGACAACTAATTATAGCTTTTTAGGAGAGAATGTACAAAGCAGCCAGGCTGTAGTACAACTCAGTCACGTACGAATATGTAGGTATAGACGTGGCTACAATTCTCCCAAACGTGTGGTTTGATGAACGGAAGAACACTTGTTGTTTGTAATGAGTTGATGGTGTAATTCACCTTGCATTACACCACAAGACGTTTGTGACTTCTATTCGTCTCCAGAACACCTTAATCAGATTGCTCAGAACCTACCGTCTATTGACTAGATTGTTGTTGTGCATGTGCTCCAATGTCAATGAACTAAAGTACGAGGGTATATTGTCAAATTGCTCAAGGTTACACATTTACTGCTAGCACTACACATGCTTTTTGGAACAACACAAACGGTTGAAGATTAAAGTTATTTCGTAATATATGGCTATGCTATGCAGTGAGAGGCACGCACACACGCAGATTTGGCTAACACTGACACGCAATTGATTTGACACACTAGGCAAGGTTTCTGCCTATTCTGTAGATTTTTTGCCTAAATTGTACAGCAGTCGTGCCTAAATCGAAACATTGCCTAATTTCATGACTTAGGCTGCCTAATTGATGAAATAGGCAGCCTAAATCATGAAATTTCACAAATTAGGCAAAAGTCAACATTGATTTCACAGATTAGGCACAGCCATTGCCTATTTCGCGAATTAGGCAAGAGACTGCCTAATTCAAGAACTTAGGCACTTTCAGGATCTAGGCACGACATTTATAAACCTGTGGTCTGTACAGAAAATTTCTTGAAATGTTGAAAGAAAAGAAATTGTTGTCCCGTGTGGGAACAACCAATTTCTTTTCGTGTAAAAGGTGGTGGATGTAATGGGGAAATAGATTTTCGGATGTATCTCACCTGAGGGAGAGACTTGATTTTTGCTGGTACGTTGGGGGTTGGGTTGAAAATCCAACGACTGTTTAGAGATTGAAGTAGAGGGTGAATAGGAGTTGAGTTCTGCCCCAGGGTGGTGAGCGGTGTTCGCTCTGAGATGTGCGTTGTGGTGAGAAGAAATGATCGTGAGTTGGCTGATAGAAGATAGCGATATAGGAGAGCGCAAGAAGACAGAGAGGAGAGATTGGTCCGCCTACTGAGTGAGAGGAGAGAGGGGAGATCGGTCCCCACACAGCAGAGAAGCAAACGAAGAGAAGATAGAAGCAGATGAAGAGAAGAGAGAGGCATACGAGAAGAGAGATGCAGACGAAGGAGAGAGAGAGACACACACACAGAGAGAGAGAGAGAGAGGGAGAGAGAGAGAGGTAGAGAGAGAGAGAGAGAAAGAAGCAGACGAACAGAAGAGAGCGGCACCGCACACACAGCAGAGACGGGCAGAGAGAGAGAGAGAGAGAGAGAGAGAGAGAGAGAGAGAGAGAGAGAGAGAGAGA
The DNA here is from genome assembly GCA_034096865.1 of Theodoxus fluviatilis. Classification (NCBI taxonomy): domain Eukaryota; kingdom Metazoa; phylum Mollusca; class Gastropoda; order Cycloneritida; family Neritidae; genus Theodoxus; species Theodoxus fluviatilis. The sequence goes on from JAWQFJ010018117.1 coordinate 3,489, forward strand.
GAGAGAGAGGTCGGCACTGCACACACAGCAGAGACGGGCAGAGAGAGAGAGAGAGAGAGAGAGAGAGAGAGAGAGAGAGAGAGAGAGAGAGAGAGAGAGAGAGAGAGAGAGAGAGAGAGCGGGCAGTGTTGGCAAAAGGTTGGTGCGAGATTTTTACACGTTTCGATAGCTTTTTAATTTGTCGAGGGCTGACCTACGTTTTTATGTTTTTATGTAAGAAGGTTGACTGAAAATTTACTTGTGGTTTTACATTTTTACCGTTGGGAGTTGAGTATGTGACGAGTATATGTAATTTTATAAGATTGGGTTATTTAGGATGTTGTGTGTGAGCCATATACGCATGTAACTTTTTTTTCTTTTCCTTTTCTACCCCCTGCTACTAGTATTTTTATGTTCAACATGAAGACTTTTAAGTAACCCGGGACCTGTTTTATGTCGTTTTTGTGGATTCCCGGAACAATCATTAAATATTATAGTTTGTCACTATTCTGAACTGCTAGATGCACTTTCAATACCCAAGAGGCATTTGCAATTTACACAAGTGCTAAACCGTGTGCATTTGTGACTTGATCGTGAACCGTATGACCTGTGCAAGGATTCGCAAGAATTTCAAGTCTGCTGGAAGGCTTGACTGGTCCTAATGTTACCTGTTACCATTTTGGTGATTCCTAATTGTTAAATGCACTTTTAATGCCCAAGAGACTTTTACTTTTCACATTGGTGCTAACAGAACGTGTATGCATATGTATTCGCAACTTGTTTCTGAGCGTCTCGAACTGCGCATACATTTACAATGGGTGCAGGTCTGTCGTGTGAATTGGTCATGTGTATCACGGCGTCTTCGTGCAGTGGCACAGAGTTGTACAGAAACCCAAGTAGCGCGCATGCTACATGGAGACAATATAACCAAAACCACTCGTTTTAATAAAGGTGACGGTCATCTATCTCTCGAAGTTGGAAGGACCCCCTGGAGTTGGACCATGTGGTTTCCCGCCTCTTTACTTGTTAATGAATGCAGTGTCTACTTGTGGTTCTTTGTTTCGGATCGTGAAAACTTCAACAGCAGGTGTACTCGGATGAAAGGCTTCGGTCTGGTGATAACGAATTAGAGCTTGGATTCTGCATCACCTTTGTCATGGTTCTTGGGAACCGAAGCAACTGGCTGTAGGTTGCTGAGGGACATGGACTTTAAACATGCGTCAAATGTGTAGTATGTCGTGTTCCTTCATTGTGATAGGAGGAATGAGCACTTGATTGTGTTCAAAGTGTCTCCATGTCCCCTGGTAGTCTTTTTAGTTGCCTGAGGCCGCCCCTGGCTGAGCTGCTGGATGACATAGCGAAAGTCCAGCAACCAGGGGTTTCAGCTGATGAGGGCATCAAGCGGCTCCGGCCGCATGATATTCTTGTTAAATGATGCAGTTTCAAATAAAATGCGTACAAAGTTTTAACCAAATTGTCGGTTAGGTGTTTCACTCATCATTCGACCCCAGGTTGAAAGACTTATAATGTTTGACAACCTTGACCACCCTGTGTCTATCGTTTTAGGTCGAAGACCTGACATGTCTGTCCCCTGTAATTTTACGAACACGTTTAAGGAGTTCATGACAGTGAGCTACTCACGTCGTTTTCGCCAAAATGCATGCAGAGTCATGCGAAGAAATATTGGCAAACTCTTCTGAACAGGCAGGGGCAGTTCATTCTTTCCTTGTACGCAAGGGAGATGATATCTGCTTCTGTGTAACACGATACCTCTAGAGTTACGTCCCTTGTCGTCGTGGCGGTCATGACGTCCCACGTTTCGAGCCTATCCCTGCGTTCCGTTGCACTCTGCTTCATCTCTGCTACGATGTAGCAGCCTTGAAAGTTTTTATTTTATTTAATGACTTTAAAAGCACATTATCATTAAAAATTATAGGGCTTTGGAGGCCCTCTTTGAATACACGAATCCCCATAAGTATTTAACACTCAAATGTATCCCTCTTGATCGAAGAAACTACTTAATAAAAGCATTAGAGTCGAAAATCCTTCATACACAATCTTTGGTGACGTTTCACCCAATGGCAGAGGTCAACTTTCTGTCAAGGTCGCGCAGCAGCTAGAGCATCTCAGAAGGCGCTCTAACTGCTTCACACTAGAGTACGCCACTTGCTGTACCTAGCAACGATGAAACTATAGAACCCGTAGCCGCATTTGATTGGCTCATACTAATCAGAACTAGCTGGAAGTCACTCCACGGAGTTGTACGGTAAAGATGCTTCGAACCATGGCGTTTACATACCATGGAAGTGGCAAACACGCCGATTGCTTTCAAATTTCGAAGAAACGAATGTTTTCGGGCTCTCAGCACAGTGGCGGAGTGGACTGTGTGTCTTGGTTTGATATCTGTAGTAAACGTCAGCATTTATACCCATACGTATAACAAGATAGCAGACGACACACCTTTTGGGATTCCCTTGACCTTCCTCTGTTACTGGTGATGGTTATCTCCATTTTGTTAAATAATGGATTTTAGTCCCTAATGCTTTTATGATGTTGTCTATTCGATCAAGAGGGATATAATTGAATGTGAAATCATTTTGGGGATTCATGTATCCAAAGAGGGCCTCCAAAGCCCTCTACTTTTAATGGTAACGTGCTTTTAAAGTAATTAAAGAAACCGACCAATCGAAACTCCTGAGCCTGCTACATCGTAGCAAAGATGAAGCAGAGTGCAACGGAACGCAGAGTTGGTGTTGAGGCCATGCGAGGACGGACGGCGGCAGAGACGGACGTATGCGATTGACATTTCGCAAGTTCGATGAGGTCAGTAAAAAAGGAGCTTTGAGGGGGTTTTGTGAAAGACTCAGGCAAGACAACGACCATGATCACGCAACGTGAGAACCTAGAGGTATAAAATACACAGGAGAGGGTCAAGAACATTGTCACGAGATCGTCTCTTCTAAAGGTAAAGGTTAAGGTTTGGTTTTGTACAGCCACTCCTCACCCATATCTGGGTCTCAAACCGCTTTACACTCTACCCTCGGATCACTGGGCAGCTTGATCAATCCTTTGTAGAGTGGCAAATTATTGGCGAAAACTGAAGACCTGCAATGCACGTCTGTTTTTTCACGGCTGTCCCACTTATTAGTAGAAACAAATCTACGACTCCCACTATGTCCTATTCCTGACTGATGACTGTTGCACAACGTTGAGCGTGCAGGACGTCATTCAGTGAAGCTTAAAATACATCGATTTGACTTGAAAGCAGTTAAGGTCCTGATTAAATGCTGCGCAGCTTCATCGGGGCTTTCACGTTTGTGCATCACTGAGGTTTCCTTCTATTTAGATTTTTTCATGACGTACCATTTTGTTTTGAACAGAGGTATAACAGGGAGATGTGCGTGTTGCTTTGAAGCACTCATTTTGTTGAACAGTTCATTCCTTCGCATTTGCCTTGTTGACTTACGACGATGCAGCAACGTCCAATATATCGAACGAATTCACAATAATCAAATTAATGGATTCTGTTTTTCGGTGAGAAAAAGGATTAAACCATGTCCAGTCAGGGGTCGTAGGTGCGACGTAATTTAAATCTTAAATATATTTTGAAACCTTACGAAATAGATCTCTTGGAGGGTCTAGTCTAAGCCGTAACATTTGCTCTTCTACGCTGCATGCGGTAGGTAGTCAGCCGGGGCGACCTGAGAGCTGACTGTCAACTGGACTTGTCAAATTGTATTCTTGTAAACCGTCGGAGTTCACAAACTCAGATAACGTATAGTCTTGGCCCGACAGGAAGGAGCGCCAGCAGTGATCTATGGTGGCCGGATGCTCAGCTATTTCGTTGGCACTTTGGTACGAATAATGTATATTTTCACAAGGCCGCCATCTACGAAGTTTACACTGGAACAAGAAAGGCGTCAACATGAAGCGCAGGCACATGACAGTCTGGTGATGAACTGAGGAAATGACGCCTTCCTGAGGCTTCCGGATACCCCCATCACCCACCCACCCCCATGGCTGTCCAAAGACC
>JAWQFJ010018117.1:12500-17500 GCA_034096865.1 Theodoxus fluviatilis
ATGCTGCTCTGTTCAACCTACTTCCGTTATGAACTCCTCCTGGATCGCTGCTCTGCCGTTTGCCGTATCGTCTTCACGGGTTAATATTATGTCCAAAAATGTCATAACTCATGCTCTTTTTAGACTTATTGCATTCTCCAGTTCATGCCTGGTCTATGGATTTCGCAGCCTTTGTTTTTTTTCATATCTGAGCTGTGTTCTTCATATGCTTCATGCTATGTCAGATCCGTCCTAATTTATGGACCTCATATAATAAATGATATGTTACTTTTTAGAGTTGTGACCTCCAAAAGCATGTTCTTTCCGAGTCCATGGCTGGTGTGTGGTCCTCATAGATTTCTGGCTCATTCCAATTTAGTTTGTTTTGTTGTCTTCAAAGGCTTCCTGTTCTGGTCTGTCCACGTCTGGTACAAGCTATCCTCATATTGTCTATGACGTTGAGTACAACGTACTCGGTATTACATAGCATGTGTGTAACACCCTTCTAACTCTAAAACCCCCAAAAGGATTACTATATTATCTTAACAGTAATTCAAGCTATTTCTTGTTGGCATTTAAAAGGTTCGTCGCCCAGACAGTCCACGGCAATTGCCACCTGGCACCCATTTCCACTTTCATCCCCATTGTGTTCACACTGAGGGTCGGGTACTTGGTTTCCTCGCTACGTCAGTGCAGTGATCCCGTTCTATATAAGTAACTTAGGCTGCTTCTGCGAGGCGGTTTAGAGAGCAGCATTTCTGTTCAGGCGATTCTAATCAGGCCTCCATAGGAGGCGGGTTTCCCAAAATGCGGATATGCAATCCAAAGCAATCCAAGGGGCGTTTTCCGGCATCATTTTAAAGTGATCGCTGTGATCACACAGGAATCGGTATCAGCACTGGGACTACAAAGTTGACAGTGCCTGGTTTTGGAAGCATATTTATAACGAGAACCAACTGATGAGAGGTTACATATGTTTGTAGCGATCACTTTTTTAAATAAAAGAGACCTGAATTGCCTTTTGGATTGTTTTGAATTCTATTTCTAGGGTCCTGGGAAACCCGCCTATGTTGTCATGTAGCATTCGTGGCATAAAGACTAGTATACGGTCAATTCTCCCTTCCATACTCTGCCCTGTTGTGACCAACACGATAGACGTAATCATGGAAGAGAAGCAAGGGGCAGGAGTACCAGTAGGGGAAGAGGGGCAGAATGAGAAGCAGAAATAGGAATAGGACTGAGAACAGGAGTAATAATGCAGCCGAACCAGTAGAAACAAAAGGAATGGGGGAAGGGGGAGGGGGAGTTGGAAGAGGAGGAGGTGACTGAAGTATGAGAATCATGATCAAGATAAGTCGGAACAGGAGGAGCGGGGACAGAGTAAACAGCAAACGGGGTAGGAACAATTGGAGACGCAGAAGCAGGAGATGTAGAACCAAAGAAAATGGGAGAAATGGATCAGGAGGAAGAACAGGAAAAGCAGGAGGAGAGGGAGGGGAAGGCAGAGAGGAAGAGGAGCAAGAGGAGAAACAAAAGTAGATGAAGGCACAGAATATAAAGAAACGGGAGAGGCAGATGGTGGAGCAGGAAAGTAAGAAGAGGAGAGGGAGGAGGAGAGGAAGGAGGAGCAGCAGGAGGAGGAGTAGGACTAGGACCAATATAAATCGTACTGGAGTTTAGAGAGAAACAAAAATGCATTGATGTTATAATCTGAAATATGCAGACTTGCCAAATGCTACGCTTTAGGCGTAGCATGCTACGCTTTCGACATGCTTGCTACGCTGCTACGCTTGTCCATAAAAACTACGCTTTTCCCGCGTGCTTGAACTTTTGATCGCGATGGAGAATCTCCCCCCCCCCCCCGCTTTCACGCCGCCAGTGCAGCTTATCGCGCCGCCTTCACAGCCTTATCTCCCCCCCCCCCCACCCCCCCACCCCGCTTTCACGCCACCGGGTCAGCTCTTACCACGCCAACCTCACAGCTTTATCTCCCCCCACCCCCCACCCCCGCTACGCCTATTCCTTCAATGCTACTCCAAATAGCTCTGGATGCTACTCTTTGGCATGATGGTGGGTTGGCAGGTCTGAATATGCGTCGTGCAAAAAGTGCTTGGTTGGATATTTTTTGCGCTGTTCTGCGTGAGACAGGGCAGCGCTACTGTTGCTGCTGCTGCTGCGGCTGTTGCTGCTGCGATGCAGCAAGTTCCCAATTCTGACAGCGCTCTTCCAGGCAAGGTTGTACACGATACCCCAACAAGATCGCAAATGACCACATTTGCTGGTCAGATGAAGCCTTTAGCTCTCTGGCCACAGATAGCCGCTCTTTTGAACTTGCCTGCTTTGACTGTGAAATGATGGGTCATGGGGAAATAGTGGTGAGAGATGAGAAGGAGATTGACGGGATTCAGCTGACATACTAAGACCATGATGAAAGCTTTGTAGGCGGTGCACTGTTTATTTGATGCCTGTTTCCATGACTACAATAGCTACCATCTGTGAAATCCAGGCCTCTGCCTTAATTCAGGGGAGGGAAAGATTCTAGCAAGAGCTGGAAATGACTTCGGTAATGAAGGAGGGATATCATCTTTGAGTTCAACCAAAAGGTAGACCACCATGATCCGGACTTGTATAACAAGGAGCTATGACAAGCAGACATAAGTTTTCAGACGGTGTAGATCTTCCGTTTAAAGCCTTCTAAACACCACCACCCTCTCTCTCTCTCTCTCTCTCTCTCTCTCTCTCTCTCTCTCTCTCTCTCTCTCTCTCATCATGCCAGACCTACTCCTCAGTGTCATGCCATCGGAGCCCTTAAAGACGTAGTCGTAATAGTGGCATCTCTGTTTGCACCTTTGGTCCACACGTCCACTCTCCTAAGGTTTAAACCTTTCCATTTGCCCATGTACCCCTACAGCGGAATTCATACTGAGTGCACCCAACTATAATTGTGTTATTTTACTTTGTTTTCTTTTTTTACTTTGTCTCCCATTTTAAAATTCCTTTTTGGTGTTAGTTGTGTTTGTTTTTCTTATTTATTTAAAAATTCCTTCCCATATTTTGGTATCACTGAGTCTTGGAAAGATGTGAGCCAGAGATCTGAATACTGTTTGTTTTGTTGTCATTAAACTTTGCCAAACGTTTATGACGCTTGTTGCTCCCGCCTTCGAATAGTTCCTGTTTTGACTAGTTCTTGCCTTTGATACGACTAGTTCTTGCCTTCGATTAGTTCTTGCCTCTGACTAGTTCTTTCCTCCGACCTGTTCTTGCCTCCCAACAGTTCTTGCCTTTGACTCGACTAGTTCTTTCCTCCGACTAGTTCTTGCCTCCGACTAGTTCTTGCCTCTGACTAGTTCTTGCCCCCGACTAGTTTTTGCCTCTGACCAGTTCTTGCCTTTGACTCAACTAGTTCTTGCCTCCGACTTGTTCTTGCCTCTGACTTGACTAGTTCTTGAATCCGACTAGTTCTTGCCTCTAACCAGTTCATGCCTTTGACTCAACTAGTTCTTGCCTCCGACAAGTTCTTGCCTCTGACTTGACTAGTTCTTGAATCCGACTAGTTCTTGCCTCTAACCAGTTCATGCCTTTGACTCTACTAGTTCTTGCCTCCAACTAGTTCTTGCCTCCAACTAGTTCTTGCCTCTGAATAGTTCTTGCCTCCGACTAACTTTTGCTTCTGACTAGGTCTTGCTTCTGACTAGTTCTTGCCTCCGACTAGTTCTTGCCTCCGACTAGTTCTTGCCTCTGACCAGTTTTTGCCTTCGCCTCGACTAATTCTTGCCTCCGACTAGTTCTTGCCTCTGACCAGTTCTTGCCACCGACTAGTCCTTGCCTCTGACTAGTTCTTGCCTTTGACTCGACTAGTTCATGCCTCTAACTAGTTCTTGCCTCCGACCAGTTCCTGCCTCTGACTAGCTTTGGCCTCTGACCAGTTCTTGCCACCGACCAGCTCTTGCCTCTGACTAGTTCTTGCCTCTGACTAGTTCTTGCCTTTGACTCGACTAGTTCTTGCCTCTAACTAGCTCTAGCCTCCGACTAGTTCTTGCCTCCAACTGGTTCTTTCTTCTGACTAGTTTTTACCTCCGACTAGTTCTTGCCTGATTAGTTCTTGCCTCTGACTAGTTCTTGCCTCTGACTAGTTCTTGCCTCTGACTAGTTCTTGCTTCTGACTAGTTCTTGCCTCCGACTAGCTTTTGCTTCTGACTAGGTCTTGCTTCTGACTAGTTCTTGCCTCCGACTAGTTCTTGCCTCTGACTAGTTCTTGCCTCTGACTAGTTCTTGCTTCTGACTAGTTCTTGCCTCCGACTAGCTTTTGCCTCTGACTAGGTCTTGCTTCTGACTAGGTCTTGCCTCTGACTAGTTCTTGCCTCTGACTAGATCTTGCCTTTGAATCAACTAGTTCTTGCTTCTGACTAGTTCTTGCCTTTGACTAGTTCCTGCCTCTGACTAGGTCTTGCTTCTGACTAGTTCTTGCATCTGACGAGTTCTTGCATCTGACTAGTTTTTGCCTCTAAATCAACTAGTTCTTGCCTCTGATTAGTTCTTGCCTCTGCCTAGTTCTTGCCTCTGACTAGTTCTTGCCTCTGAATAGTTCTTGCCTCTGAATAGTTCTTGCCTTTGACTCAACTAGTCCTTCCCTCTGACTAGGTCTTGCTTCTGACTGGTTCCTGCTTCTGACTAGTTCTTGCCTCTGAATAAACAAGTTCTTGCCTCTGACTCGTTCTTGCTTCTGACTAGTTCCGGCATCTGACTAGTTCTTGCCTCTGAATAAACAAGTTCTTGCCTCTGACTCGTTCTTGCTTCTGACTAGTTCCGGCATCTGACTCGTTCTTGCTTCTGACTGGTTCCTGCTTCTGACTAGTTCTTGCCTCTGAATAAACAAGTTCTTGCCTCTGACTCGTTCTTGCTTCTGACTAGTTCCGGCATCTGACTAGTTCTTGCCTCTGACTTATTCTTGCCTCTGACTAGTCCTTGCCTCTGACTAGTTCTTGCCTTTGACTCAAGTAGTTCTTGCCTCTGACTAGTTC
>JAWQFJ010018117.1:22500-37500 GCA_034096865.1 Theodoxus fluviatilis
ACCTCCCTTCCACCACCATTGTCTTCATCATTCAGACCTCTCTCTCTCTCTCTTTCCCTGTGGATTTCGTAGTCATCTTTTTTTCTTCTTTTACTTTTTCTCTCATTGTCATTATTCTTGAGCCTTTTATGTAATTTTGGTTAGTTGTGATGTTGCCACTTTGAAAATTATGCAAGCTTTTTTCAATTAACCGAGAAAAAATATATTACTTTAAAAATAAACGAATGACATTCGTCGTTTTCGATTTTTCGCTCTAACCAATCCACACACGAGCAGATTTTAATATACAGACACCCATACATACAGGCCGACAGGTAAAAACGTGCGCGCGCGCGCGCGTGGACATACAACACACGCACAGATACACAGACAGAGAGAGAGGGGGGGGGGAGAGGGGGGGGGGACGAGGGGGGGGGGAGTGAGAGAGAAAGAGAGAGAGAGAGAGAGAGAGAGAGAGAGAGAGAGAGAGAGAGAGAGAGAGAGAGAGAGAGAGAGAGAGAGAGAACTTGGGGTTGGGTTTAACTAATGTAGTCGCATAGAATTGGACACACAGATACTTGCAATCTGATATTTTACGTGCGCACACATACACAAAGTAAGATAGACGCGAACATTCTCGAGGACACCCGTGGTGAGAACAAACACTGCGCATTATTGTAAGCAAGTTCTTATGCAAATAACTCCTCTCCATCTTGTTCTTTAAAAAAGAAAATGCACGACCGTTTGAAATTTGTTTGTTTACTTCAAGAGTTGACATCAATTTCTTGCATTCGCAGGTGGCTGTTCGGTCCTATTGGCTGCAGTTTCTACGGCTTTATCTGTTACCTGTGCGTTCTGTCGAACATATGCACCTACGTGGCCATCAGTCTGTACCGCTACCTGGTCGTCTGCAAACCCACCCAAGGTAAGATTGGCTAGAGTTCTTGCATACCTGCATGCCACGATCACTTGTATGTGGTACTTGAAATGTTATCGGGGTATCTCTACACCGTACGTTCCCTGTACCATGTGATCAGAAATGAAATGTGAAACATCGCCAGGAACATGGGCCATTGCAAAGGTGCTGAGGTCAAAACCACTTGAACTTTAACCTATGACGTCCTGTAGTCCCACATTCCGCCCCTTGCAGCCATTCCTTTACCAACGCAAGGATATACTTGCTCTCGCGTTTTCATGCTTGAATTTATTGTTCCAAGTTTGACAATCATATAATAATCTTGTGGCAGAGATGCCTGTTGTTCCCCACGTAATTGCTATATTTAGAAGAATGAGCCCGAGTTGAGAATCCCGAGAACCAGCCCTGTCACGACCAAAATTCCTGCAAAAAGCGTGTCTTGATAAAATTGCTCTGAGAAACACCCACCCACCCCCCACCCCCCGCACCACAGTGTCGTGACAAGTCCATTCTTCGCAACCGGCTGGGAGCAGTATGGGAACGGCGGCAAGGGGTAGAATACAGCGGCACGGGGATGTTACACGAGTTGTCTGTGAGATCTTCGTTCCTTGTTGCTCGCCTTCTGTTCGTTTTCCCCTGATGGGAAGAGTTCTGTTATTCCGTCCCCATGTGAGTTGGGGGTTAAAAGAATAGACACCCCGTGTCTCCCTACGCGATTTGTAAAAGGCAAATGAATAGGGACATCGTGACTTGAATTACGCTTACATGGAACTATTCTAGTAATATTCGTGCTTAATGGCCTTACGTAGCGTCCAAAGGCTGATGGGATGTAAAGCACCATCCATCCATCCATCCATCCATCCATCTGTAATTCTGTTTAAGTTGTTGTTCACGAGGCTTTCGTTTCTAACTCTGCCAACCACTTTTCTGGATTCCTCAGCGCAGTGAAGAATTAATGTCTGCGTGCACGCGAGTATATGCATTAGCAGTGTATTTATGCATTTTAGAGCGTGAGTGCATGAGTGCGTGCGTGTGTGCGTAAGTGAGTGAGTGAATGAGTGAGTTAGGGAGTGCGTGAGTGAGCGAGCGAGCTAGCGAGTGACTGCATGCGTGCCTCTGTGCGTGTGTGTGTGTGTGTGTGTGTGTGTGTGTGTGTGTGTGTGTGTGTGTGTGTGTGTGTGTGTGTGTGTGTGTGTGTGTGTGTGTGTGTGTGTGTGTGTGTGTGTGATTGTGTGCATGTGCCTGTCTGTGCCTGCCTGCCTGCCTGCCTTTTTTTCCTAAACTTTATTTGCATCGAAGAGTTCAGTCAAATAAAAGGTACAACATAGACAATGTATCTAAACACGTCAACTTACTTGAGTGCAAAGAAACTTAATCCCGGAAAATAGTAGGCCTACTCCACTTCGACTTAAACTTCTCTAAATTGCCTTCCGTTCAAGCTGCACATTCCTCCACGTGCAAAAATATTAAGCAAAAACTCTTTAAAATCTTCAGACATGGGTGGTTCATTAATACTTCTTCTATAGTATACATGTTACAGTCAAATCGGGAAATCAGTCATTTCCGGTAATGACTCAAGTTTTCAGTCATTTCCGTTAATGACTCAAATTTTCAGTCATTTTTGGAAATGACTGCTTTGATCGGTCATTTCTGGAAATGCCTGAAGATTTCAGTCGTTACTCAGAAATGACTAAAAATTACCTTAAGACATTTCCAGAAATGACTATACTCGAAAAACCAATGTGCATCTTAAGGGCTGTTAATTTTTACACAGTCAAAAAACATGCAAAAGAACACAATACCTGGTTCACTTTTACGTGATTTAAATCACTCTTCTCTATTTAAAAAAGACAACAAATGATCACTGGGCACAAGGCATGAATGAACTTTATTTGTAAAATTCAAACGATTTCTGTGCTATTTACAACACTAGAAACTGCTTCAAGTAATCATTGGGTGCATCAGCGGAGGACATGGCATGATACGTAATTTAACGTAACTAAAGATATAATGTAATCTTCTACTATGTACAGCACCAAAATTAATTAAGTGATCTTGGGCCCCAAAGTGGAGGAAAGGGCACGAGACATAATTTCTCCGTGTGAGTCAATATCTTTTCGTTTTGATCGTAGATCGGTCTTATTTGCTGTGACAGTTCAGAGTTTGATTACATCGACTGTTACATTATCGCCTTTGTTTTTGTAGCATTTGCATCTGTTCCTGCACAGCTGCATTTGATATAGCCCTGTCCACCACTCTGACCCAAGAATTATTGCCACTCGCAGGCCCACGAATTTGTCGTAGTTAATGTCTCCAATATCCAATATCTGTTGTGGATCTAGTTCAAACTCATTTCTTCTGTGCGAGCCGTTCAAAATTCCATGGCTGGTTCCAACAATGTGAGTATTGTTACCTTTTCTATCTAAAACAACTCCCAACATGTTTCTAGGATCTCCTCAGCCTCTATCAACGAGTGGAATAAAGACTGCGACAATGTCTCATTTTTCTGCAAGGCAACGGTCAACTTTGCTTCTTTTCACCATTTACTCAGCCTGTTCAACTTGACACTTTCGAATGGCTTGTCGATAACAATCGATTTCCCGTTGTCTACAAAACAAGAGAAGGAGCGCTGTGTGGTCTTCAACCGCGGCCATGTCAGCTGAGTCACAAACTGCCTCACCTATGATCACATCAAATGCTGTTCAGTTGAAAGTGTGGTGCCAACTGATCCACCTGCTGCCGGTTTAGAAACACTGACAGAAGCATCTGGTCCTCCAGGTTCACTTGGAAGATTGCCTGAAGACGGAGTGGGTTTAGCTTGAGGCGACGCAATAGAACCCGCAATGGTAGGGATATCGTTTTCTGTCTGTAAGTGATTTAACTAATCAACGGGTAGAGATGTAGAATTGAGACCTACTCTGGGCTCAACCCCAGAGATTGTTTGGTGGAGCTATCATCTGATCGCCGCGTTGTGTGCCCTGTTTTTGGCAAACTAAACAAATCGCAGTCCGACCGCCGACCAGCGTGTCGTTTGATTGTCAGTCATCCACGCGATAAAAGGTAAAAGGTAAAGGTGTGGTTTTTTATAGCGACTTACACCCTTTGTCTGGGTCTCAAACCGCTTACACTTTACCCCCTGATCACTGGGCATCTTCATCAATCCTCACTGGTACCTCACAACAAACATAGTGACAGACATTTAAGACGCACACAGTCAGGTACCAGCACCAACTCCGCTCCCTGGGGAGTATTCCAACCCGATGCTGGCGCTTGGCCGCATACAAGGGTTAATCGCACAACGTTTTTGCCAATATTGCCCTCACAGGTACCCGGTTTTACTCCTGGGTGGGGAGAAACAATGCGAGTTAAGCATCTTGCTCAAGGATGCAACTCTGGGAACCGCGCAGCTTCGAACGCCGTACCCACTGGCCGCAAGCGACTGTAGGTCCAGCGCGCTAACCACTCGGCCACAGAGCCCCATTTCTTTAATTTTTGCGTTTGCTCTCTTGACCGAATCTGACTTTGTGAGTGGCATATTTTTGACTGTATTCAGTTTCCACATTTCCCATAATGACTGACTTTCAGGCAAAATGGGTAAAAAATGTTAACAACTTTTAGTCATTTCCGTGTAATGACTAACATTTTTTAGTCATTTCCAGAAATGACCGATCAGAACAGCTATTTCCGGAAATGACTGAAATGTTAAGTCATTAACGGAAATGACTGGTTTCCCGATTTGACTGTAACATATGAAGCATGGTGTTAGTACGAGTGGGGTGTGACATGGGTCGAGCAGGCAGGGAGCATAGAGAGGGTGTACTTGTCTCTCTCCCTTCACTGCCTCCAAGGAGTCAGAAGACAAGAAGTCGTGGGATCACATTTTTCTGTCTTTATTCATAATAACAGTGCAGTACATGGCCACCGCCTACTGGGATGACCTCTCCGTCCCCTCTCTAGCCTCCGCACTGCTCTGGCTTTAAATAGCCTCTACGAGGACCTCAGGGAGAGCAGACGGAATTTCTAACTCAAAACTTGGACCTGTGGTTCCCAGTGAAGACACCATTGTGCTGACACAACAGCTTTTAACAACTGAGTCTTAATTTAACAGTCCCATATGACAAACTTCTCTCCGTTGGAAAGTGCGTTAGTCAAAGTACATTCTGCGCCAATGAATAAATTCCAAAAGTGATTCGTATATAAATGAATGGCAAGTGAAGTATTTATGGCGCCAATTAAATCAGGTACTTATTCATCGTTTTCTTTTAATATTACTGTTTAAAACTCACAGAGTGCAGGTTGCCATATATGGGATGATTGATAAGGATAAACACTAGGTTTATATTCAATATTACAGACAGTACATGATACATTAGACGAATAAACTGTAAAATCCGATGTGTTCTCAAGCACTGCAAAGACTGAGTGTCATATGAGAGAGTGAGCCTGCGTGAACATTATATAGCTCTACGACAGCAACAGAGCAAAGATTATAGGTTACACAAAGATAGTTCATTAGCTCATTGTCGTGAGGATCGAGACACGTTGCGCCCCAAGCGGATGGTAGTATTGGTGAATAAAGGAAAGTTAATCACACCTCTTAGCGACATGTAAAACTTCTTGTTTATCGACGGTTTCTGATGCGTTCCGATCATGTTTGTGAATAAATTTACTGTGTAATGTGTAATAAAATGATTTGCTGCAATAATGGGGGTGTTTTGGCTTTGTTTTTTGTAGCAGGCGTTGTGAAATCCAACTCGACCTAGATCTACATGGTATGGTTTGAATGGGAACGATCTATTTTTCAATATTATCTAAGAATGCAAGCTTGTTTATCAACGTATACACCCCTGTGGAATATCTTTAGGAAATGCAAAGCAATACATACCTGTCAAGAAGGTGATTTGCGGCCAGAAAATCATTCGATTAAGTGAATTCAGTTGCCGCTTCCGCAAAGATTTATAATTAGGATCAAGCGTTGCCCTGTGACCTGCATTTCGATTGTTAAAAAGTAGGACCTTTCAATACCTTTTGATGCATTCAACATACAGCTTTGATAAATTAATGCTGTTCATGGCTTACATTTTCTTCGGATGGGTTTCTAGTATCCCAAAATATAGCTTTTTCTGCGCGAACTGGAGAGAGCTGCCGCCATTGAATTGTTCAAAGAGTAGACATATACGCCATATCTACACGAAAGCAGTCCTCTGATTGGTTCCCTGAATAAAATCCTCCAATCAGCAGGCAGCTTTCTTCGCCGTCTTGTCACTAAGCGGTGTGTGTACACTTTCCTTGATTCACTCCTACTACCGTCCGCTAGGTGCAGCGTCTTGTAACTTCATATAGCAAAAGCTCGGCATGAGCTATCTTTGTGTAACCTATAATCTTTGAACAGAGTGTGAGAGAAACATGCCTTCTCACGTATCTCTGCAGTTACAATCCATTCATACAAGTATGGGAACAGATGAGAGACAGCACGTTGAACTACAGTGGTTTGGGCAAATCTCTACATCCTATTCTCACTCTCTTACACACACACACACACACACACACACACAAACACACACACACACATATACATATATATATATATGTGTGTGTGTGTGTGTGTGTGTGTGTGTCTCTTTCCTAGCAGTATTACGTGGTTTATATATTACTCTTTGTCCGACGAACAAAACAAAATATCCAGCTTATTTAGACGTATGGCTTTGTTATATCACAAAGGAAACCACTTATGTGTTTCCACAAGGCTTCACTAAACGGACAGTCAAAAAAGAGATGCTCTAATGTTTCAGCTCCTGTCAAACAGCAAGAGCAGGCATCATTCTGAAAAACTTTTGTTTAAAGAGATAGTCATTGACGGGGATAATTCTGTGCAACACTCTCTCTCTCTCTCTCTCTCTCTCTCTCTCACTCACTCGAGGGCGCTGCGGCTGACTAGGTAAGCCACGCTCACGCCAGCTCCGCTAATTTTGAGATTAAACCTCAACGCTATGCCAGTCGCCGGATTACCAGCTGCTGTGGAAGCGTCCCTATCGTCCCTGCTCGCGACGGAAGAACTTTTGTCATGGAAAATCGTCGGCGAACCGGGAAACAGCACAGTTGTGCTGAGATTCAGGCAGCGCGACGACGCTTGGCCATTGCTCACAAGCCATTACAAGCGAGAAACCTGGCGTCGAAAGACTCCATCCCAACAGCGACGGGACCAGCAGCGGTCGGAAATTCATCGAGCCAAGGGTGAGCAAACCTTACTGCAAGATGCTCCTTTTCCAAATTTCGACATTGAAACCGCCGCGAATTTCGTTTCTCGTCATGATGATGCACGGAATGCACGTGCTGCTGCGAGAGCAGATCCGACAGCGTTGGCGACCGTGACCTTTGACCTCCCCGGTGGACAAGTTGGCTTCGTCAGAGAAGACACGGCCGGTCATCTCCCTCGATCATCTACGGGTGACCTCCAGTGCAGCACAGACAGGGATGCTGAGATCGTGACACCACTACCTTCAGCCCAGCACGAGCTTACTGACCAGGACTGCAGAGATGTACTGGAGCGTATTGACCAAGACTGCAGAGATGCGCTGGAGCGTGTGGTGAGACAGGTGTCTGACAGGGTGACAGACTGCCAACAGAATGTTGCAGAGTTGCGGGAGGAGATTGCGGTCGTGGCTTCTCCCCGACTTATTCAAGACAATGAGCCTCGGATGTTGCGGGAGTCCATACGGTCGAAGACTCCCGATTCCCGCAGCAGGGGCAAGAAAGTCAGTTCATCTGATGACCCTAGGGTCGACCCAGTTCCTGACCGTCTGCGACCCACTTCCAGACGGCGAGACAGGGATGGTGATGGCGCACGTCGACTGCGTGGGCGGAGCGTGCGGGCAGCAAAAACCTAGCAATTTGCACGAACTGCTCGGTGATATCGTGTGACAGACATTGCCAGTAATCGTGCACTGCGGACAGTCCATAACTGGATTCCAGTTTTGTTGTGTTTGCGTTTAGGCGCCTACACACGTTACGTTTTTCAAGCTGGTTTTGCTCCCGATCCGGCTGACCGTGCGTGTAAAAACCGTGTTGACAGCCAGACACCGAGATTTCTTCTGACAGCGCAATCGAGCGATTTTCACTACGTGAAGCGAGGTCAGAATTTAGAGTTACGTCCCTTCGCCGCACTATGACAACGACGCTACCACGTGTAGCTGTATGCGTGTGATCTGCATTCGATTTGTAAAATATCTGGATCTGGATTAGGAGCTTTCACGACCTATTGAAGCATTCAGCATACAGCTTTGATAAATTAATCCTGTTCATGGCTTACATTTTCTTTGGATGGGGTTTTAGTATCAATACAGCGTTTTCTGTGAGGAACGCGCAAAATAATTAGCAGTGGAGCGAGCCGCGGTGATCGACACAATCTTTGCTGTGTAGATGTGCATCGACCTGCATTGCGAATTGTAAAATGCAGAACTTTCACAACCTATTGATGCATTCAACATACAGCTTTGATAAATTAATGCTTGTTCATGGCTTACATTTTCTTTGGATGGGGTTTTAGTATCAATACAGCGTTTTCTGTGAGGAACATGCACGCAACGAAAGCCGCTGACAGATTTCGCGTGAAGGTGCATTGACCCGCATTTCCAATTTTACAATGTAGGAGCTTTCACAACTTATTGACGCATTCAACATACAGCTTTGATAAATTAATGATGTTCATGGCTTACCTTTTCTTTGGATTGGTTTGTAGTATCCCCAAATACACCTTTTCCTGCCTGAAGCGACGAAAGCGTCCGCCATTAAAATTGGCGACTAAGTCGCCACAACGCGAGATCTCGCGTTGCCGGGCATATGAACTGGTCCGGAGGGGTCGGGCAAATAGAGCCAGCCCTAGTCACAAGAACCGTGCCGGATTAGTCCACGGTTTCGATTTTTGACCGGATCGGCAGCAAAACCGGGGGACAACCGGTACGTGTGTATGCGCCTTAAGTGTTCATTTCGTCGCGTTTTTTCCATTGTAATGGGCCGGCATGGCCTAAACAATAAAGTTTTTGTTCGTTCGTTCTCTCTCTCTCTCTCTCTCTCTCTCTCTCTCTCTCTCTCTCTCTCTCTCTCTCTCCCTCCCTGCTCACCCTTTATCTTTCCAACCATCCCTCCCTCGCTCTTCCCCTCTGACCTCTCTCCGACCTCCTCTTTCTCTTTTTTTTCCTTTCGTGGCTGTCTTCCATTGCCTTCAGCATCGATCTCTTTCTATTAGTATCTCACAGCTTACCTCACCTCTGGCATCACGTCACTCCATCTCTGTCACAGTCGATCGCTTCCTGCACGTGCTTTGGATGCGTCGGGCCGTGGCGGCCATCTGGCTGTACTCGTTGCTATGGGCAACGCTGCCGCTGGTGGGGTGGGGCGCCTACGTACCAGAGCCGCACAAGACCACGTGTAGTCTGAACTGGAACAGCTCCAGTATCCCAGACCGGGCCTACGTCATCGCCGTCTTCATCTTCGTCTTCGCCCTGCCTGTCAGCCTGATGATCTTCGCGTACGTGAGCATCGTGCGGGGCACGCACAACCAGGTGGGGATCCGCAACAAGCCCAAGGCGCCAGGCAGCATGCTGTTGTCCATAGACAACGCCATGCACGGCATCAACTTCATCAAGGACATCGAGGCCAGGACAACCAAGGTGAGTTTTCGAGGTTAGTCCTTCTGCTCCCACCCTCCCCCAACCACCTTCCCCCACCCCTCCCCATCCCTTTTCGTGAAGTCACAGCCCTCACCCTCACCCCCCCCCCCTTTCATTCCCCATTATGACTTTCCTCTCATACATCTTACTTTCAGAAATAAAAAGCATGGCTACTCTGACTCTTGATGTGAGCGAAAATGCGGATATACCCTCCCCATTGCTCACATGCTGATTCTGTCGCAGCAATCTATTCGAATTCATGTGTGCTCAACAGCAAAAGTAAGAGATTTAGCAAGGAATGTTCTTACTCACTTACTAATTCCTGTAGACCCCTAATTCCTCTCTCTCTCTCTCTCTCTCTCTCTCTCTCTCTCTTACACGCACGCACGCACGCACGCACACACACACGCACACACACACACACACACACACACACACACACACACACACACACACACACACACACACACACATTCACATAGGTGTTACAAGCATTTTTCACTACTCCGCAAATTCAAACATACCCTCTTTCCTTCGTTCGCTCTACTTTGTTTTGTTTAGTTTTATTCCATTCCCTCTTAAAATAAACAAACCCGTCTCAAGGTGAAGACGGTTAATGCAGTTTTACGTTTACGTTTGTTACACTTACGGGGATTTAAATTCTGCTTAACTGTCATTTGTTTTATCATTCTTTTTTCATTTTCATTCATTGGAATGTTTTCTTATTTTATTCATTATCAAACATTTCTTTTTTTTATTAGTGTATAATTGCAGATTTTGTTTTTTGTTTTAATTTATTTTCATCTATTTTCATTTCTTAATTCCATTCTCCTTGCACTTGCGTGGTTTCAGCTGTTTATATCCACTTTTATCGTAACGACATTCTTTGACAGGAACAAAACGATCCGCAAATGGATGGATGGATGGATGATGCATGGGTGGATGCATGCATGCAGGGATAGATGGATGGATAGATGGATGAATACATGAATGATTTTTGCGGCCTACTCAGCCTGTGTATGCTGTTCTATCGCCTTTGATCACGACAAACCACTCGAGCTGTTTAGAATAAGAGCAAAGTGCTGTGAAGGTTCTACAACGCACGAGAATTATCGTAGCGCTATCGAGTTGTTGCTTGATTATGTGACGGAGTCAGGCTAAATATTTGTCTTGGCTGTGTCACGTGACGTCATTCGTGAAGCTTCGTGGCAGCCGAGAAGATCGTATGCGGTTCTCAAAGGTTCTGGTACCTGTGTAGGGGTATATAAGCAGGGCGACACGCGAGAGAGAGAGAGAGAGAGAGAGAGAGAGAGAGAGAGAGAGAGAGAGAGAGAGAGAGAGAGAGAGAGAGAGCGTACACGACAGTTAAGGTGAGAGCTTAACAAAAGCATTTTACAATATCCCCGTTCATTCGCCTTTTACGGATCGCGTGGGGAGAGGCGGTGGGTCAATTCTTACCCCCAACCCACGAGTGGAAAATTCCGCAGACGCTATGCTCTTTGTAATAGCCCATTCACACATAACGAGCGCGTTCGTCGAACTGGCCGCTAGAGGCGCGACACGCAATGCACACATACCAAAGATTATAGGTTACACAAAGATAGTTCATTAGCGCATTGTCGTGAGGATCGAGAAACGTTGCGCCCCAAGCGGATGGATCAAGCGTTGCCCTGTGACCTGCATTCGATTGTTAAAAAGTAGGACCTTTCAATACATTTTGATGCATTCAACATACAGCTTTGATAAATTAATGCTGTTCATGGCTTACATTTTCTTCGGATGGGTTTCTAGTATCTCAAAATATAGCTTTTTTTGCGCGAACTGGAGAGAGCTGCCGATATTGAATTGCCCAAAGAGTAGACATATACGCCATATCTACACGAAAGCAGTCCTCTGATTGGTTCCCTGAATAGAATCCTCCAATCAGCAGGCAGCTTTCTTCGCCGTTTTGTCACTAAGCGGTGTGAGTACACTTTCCTTGATTCTCTCCTACTACCGTCCGTCTTGTAACTTTGAAGAGCAAAAGCTCGGCATGAGCTATCTTTGTGTAACCTATAATCTTTGCACATACTGAGCACATAGCGAGCATGCAAGGTGCTTTGTTGCCGAAATGCTCGCCAAACCGGCGTGAGTCGACCTGACCGCAGGCGGCTCGACCCTCAGTTCTAACATAGGGAGTAAATGTCGCGCACATAGAGAGCTTTGTTTTGCTCGGCATGTTCGGAGGCCTGTTGCAACAGGTAGACTGGATTCTACTTGCAAGTATCAAGCAGCTTGAGGCTATAGCCATTCATTGCAGAGCGAAGGTGTGTGACGTAGAATAATCTGTTCACCAACTTTGCCAATGGACGATGATGTTTCGCCGCCATTCCTTCCTCCCTTCCCCCCCCCCCCCCCCCCCCCCCCCCCCCCCCGGTAGTTTGGCATGGAAAACGCAGGATTTGTTAAGATAGGATAAATGAAGCCATTACAAAGCACAAATATAAAACAGTCTTAATTTCTCAAAGCTATATGTAGAATACATCAATAGTTTATTTGAATTGATGCATTTCTTTAATTTAATGTGGGTCGACGTAGAACACTGACGAGAGAGTTCAAGATTCGCCCAGAGCCTCTCGATGCCTCTCATCAAGTGGAACCTGCTGCAGTGTTGGGCTTTCAATAAATTGAACATAACCGTATTTTTCGTGACAGAACGAATCCTTCAGATGCTGTAAGATATTACAAATACACAGCAGGTTGAGATTTCTTTGCCATCATAATTATGTCTGGATCTTACGGATGAGTTGAATGATATACTATCGCGTCAACATGTTCTGCACCAGCCATGCGGCAGTTAGCAGCGAACGTGACTGCCACACGAGAGATCGGGGAACTGTCCTGTTTGGGAAGTTTCTGTCGTACATAGCCAATACCTAATGCCAGTGAGATTTTATAAATCCTCGTCAAGACGAAGGAACTGCTTGTACTGTTTGGACGCGGCATCTTGCTTCTACTGTATGCTTTCCCGTTCTTATCCTGCAAAGATGGAGAGTCTCACGTGGCTGCTGCTATTTTTATATGAACCCCGGTGAACCTGGCTAGTCTTGTTGAGCACCTGGACAAGACCTCACATTCATATGGCATGGAGATCAGTGCCGAGAAGACCAAGGTGATGACGAACAACCCTCGAGGCTTCAAAATGGATATCAAAGTGAAGGGCCAAAAACTGGAAGCTGTGAACAACTTCAAATACCTGGGATCTATTGTGACTGATGAAGGGTCCAAACCAGAGATACTGTCCAGGATAGCACAAACAACAGCAGCATCGGCAAAGTTGAAGCCAATATGGCGTGACAGAAATACCACTCTCGTGTCGAAGATCAGGCTCATGCGCACGCTGGCCATCTCCCTATTCTTGTATGCATGCGAGTCTTGGACACTCACATCTGAACTACAGAGACGGATACAAGCCCTGGAAATGAGATGCTACCGCAAGATTCTGAACATCTCATATAAAGACCATGTCACGAATGAGGAAGTCAGCAACAGGATCAGGAGAGCATTTGGACAGCACGAAGACCTGCTCTCAATCGTGAAAAGCAAAAAGCTGAAGTGGTACGGTCACGTGTCAAGAGGCAGTGGGCTGGCCAAGACCATCCTGCAAAGTACCGTACCAGGTGGGAGAAGGAGAGGCAGGCAGAGAATGAGGTAGGAAGACAACATCAAAGAGTGGACAGGCTTGACCTTTGCTGGCTCACAGCGAGCCACAGAGGATAGAGATCGATGGAGGAAGATTGTCCGAAGTCATCAGTGGTGCCTCAACAACCCATCTCGGTGTTAAGAGACTGAACTGAACTGAACCTGTCTCCGGCCATTGACGGTCAAGGCATCTCTGAACAGTTAAACGAACGCGGTCGACTGCTCGTCGTGTCGGTTTGCCGATGTACTCAACATGAACAGCGCTCGCTGTATGATGTACTCAACATGAACAGCGCTCGCTGTATGATGTACTCAACATGAACAGCGCTCGCTGTATGATGTACTCAACATGAACAGCGCTCGCTGTATGATCACCAAATGCTTCTTATGTGCGAATAGGCTATTGACCTCGTCCATCCTGTAACAACGCCAGCACTGGGGGATCTGATAGACGCATGGCGCGGTAACCTCTGCCGGAAATGACTTTCGAAAGCAAGGATGATTAGTGACTTGCACCTTTCCTCTGTGTCCCTTCATGGCCCCCGGCAGAGGAGGTCTTTGCAACGCCATTTGAAGCTAAGTGTGTGCTTCTGGTTATTCGCCTAGTACACGTGATCGCGGTCCATTTCCTTTCTATTCTCATCCAGTTACGTCAGCACTTTGACATACCACCGCCTTCTTACACCTGCTCCCCGAACTCGTTGATTCAAAGGTCAAAGACGTCTGTGACTTGGTTCATTTTGCTGACGGGCGGCAGGGATCGATAATTGTCAGCGTGCATACGAATCAGACGCAAGTCTCTCTGCTTGGGCTTTCCTCCAGACCTCGCCTCCCAGATGATGACGGGCAAGATCAGAATAATTTGCACGGATTAACTACTAAGGAAGACTACGTTTTCATCTCAGTGCTTCTCAATTCCGTTGCAGGAATCCGAGCTCAAATTTCACTAACATTTTTCCAGCTCAACTTTTGTTGTTTACCTTTCCATCCAAATCAACAATGTCTCAGAAGACACCCTTCCTCTTACACTAGATAATGTTTGCATTGATACGTTTTCGATACGCTGCTTCTTTGCCGTGAAGGAAAGACCAGACAAATGCAAGAAGACCTTTCGGGCAATGTTGCCATCCAAAAAGACATCTTTCCAATGTGCAGTAAGATTACTTGATACAGCATGCAGGATTTTTGATATCTTAATCTTCCTCAACATTGTCGCAAGCAGTAGAGAAATGTTTTGTAAGATATGATCAGGCTTTCCGTGATCGTGTAGGGCTCTCGTGGATTGCGATAAACCTGTGTCCTGCAGTTGTACATGCGACTGAGGGTTCATCGTTTATGTTTGATGCGCTCTGTAATGGCCGGACACAGCAGTAGCACAAGTGAGTTATGGACAAGCCACATGCACTAAGACGCTCTCGTTCTCCAGTCTTCCCTCGCCGCCATTTATCATCCGCCAGGTCGACATGTCTAAAGGCCTCCTCACACGTGGACACGTTTCTGGCAACTAAGCCGTTTCCATGGGAACTATCGCGCTCGCAAGTCCCAAGAGCGATGTTCTGTCGAGTGTCCGCCCAACAGGAACACGAGCTATTTTTTCCATGTCCGTCAGACACTTCCTCGGACAGCCAATCATACGGGTTCCTGCTTGTGACGTAGCGGTAAAGATGTGTCCAGAGAGATGTCCTGGTGGCGCCCTAGCCTCGCTCGATTCGAAACTCCTGTGGCTTCTGTTACTTCATCTGTCAGCTGTAGGAT
>JAWQFJ010018117.1:42500-54272 GCA_034096865.1 Theodoxus fluviatilis
ACGCCACAACCTTTTGAACACGAAGGTCGTTCTCGCAGATTCTTCAATCTGACTTTACAAATATAATTGCTTAGTGTTGCTTGTCTACTCATATGGGCGATCCCAGATGGACTGGTTCCATTTCGCAGCTGCTCTCGCTGGACCTTCACAGGGGGACAGCAGGAACATTTCCTTGCAGGAAATTTGCACGTAAAAGTTACGCATAGCTAACCTATTGATTACATTCTTAACTGCTTAATGCATTGTGAGTCGATGAGCCACTCGTTCGTAACCTCTGCACACAGTGAGAGAAAGACACCTGAGATAGCTACAGAGACTGCCTCAGGGCGTCATTGACCACTACAAGGTTCCATCCCTCATCTCAATCTGCATGCATTCGTTACCGATAAGCAGGGGGGAATTTGCGAGCAAAAACCTCTTGTCAAACGGCAGCAGTGCTACTGGGGCAGTCGAGGTTTTCTTCCCCAACACCCTACAGGCGGTCTTTGACCACGTCATGGACATGAATCACTTCAATAAAGCATATCTGCATCCGGGGACCGGCAAAGCGACCAGCAATTGCAGCTGTAAAGGCCTTCGCACACGAGGCAATTTCACACGCCACACACGGACTGACAAAAATATCTCCCAATGGCAGAGCGCTACTGACGCTCTTGTTCCACTATTGCTAGCCGTGATTGGCTGCCACAATGACGCTTGCGATATTGCCAGGGTAAAAACGTCTCGTGTACGACAGGCTTAACGCTAGGGAATGATATTATACTGCGGTTGCCAAAAATGCAATTCCTGCATACCGAGTGCTGCAGGTTGACAATCCCGTAATGATTTCCAGAGACAGTATTAGGCTTGAAATGATACATTAAGTTATGTCTATTTCTCGATCTTGCCACAAGTTGCTAGAGTGTAATTCTTTTACAGGGGCCTTTCAGTGGTCGCACTAAGGTGTAAATCTGGTAAAACCAACATTTCAGTCCGCCTGGTTGCCAGTCATTTGTTTTTGGACTCGTGATATCTACTATGAGAAAGGACCTCCAGTTGTGACAGACAGGTTTTCTCTCTCTCTCTCTCTCTCTCTCTCTCTCTCTCTCTCTCTCTCTCTCTCTTCCTTCTTTGGGACAGTGACATTTCTGTAATTCATGAGTACCCGCGGGGAAGAAGAAGAAAAAAGTCACAGAAAGCAACATAACATTGACAAAACAGGTCACAGGAACACTGTAACGTTGCGACCAACATTCTTCCTCAAGCAGGGGCTGTGTGAACGCCGGCGCCACTGTCGTTTCATACGGCGTTCTGACGTCAAGTTGCAGTTTTGCCTGTCCAAAACTCAACTAAATTTCGCAGCAGACAGAACGAAGCGATGGATGTTTACATTTTGATAAACATCTGCATTAGTTTACGTCTAAAGAGATTCTTCGAGTGGATTCGGTATGCAAGAACTGAAAATCGTCAAGATAGGATAACGGAATGGTCATTGGCTGGAATTTAAGGCCGATTCTCACGACCATCCATGAAGCAAATGGCGAAAAGACACCTGAAAGATGTACGCACGCACACACACTCACACACACAAACACGCACGCACGCTCAAACACACACACATACGCACACACACACACACACATTTCAGTGCAATAATCACAGCAACGCTAGCATTGATATTAGGGTGGGTGGGGTGGCGGGTGGGATGGGATGGAAATAACTACAATAACAACACGAATAACAAGACTCTAACCGAAATGATGCGGTCGAGATCTGCTTGTCACTTTGACCGGATGACATCACGTGTGGCCAAGTTAAAAGTGAAAAAACAAAAACAAAAATAAAGCCTGTTTAATTCCCGTGAGTGCTTCTTGACACCAATCTCCTTACAAGGGAAAGCGTGTGGCGTCACGCAAGCTGTATCGCGGTCACCGATTGGGCAAGCTCCCCCATAAAGGCCGTCCTTAACTGACCGAACGATGGCTCGCGGAATGAGCCAAACAGCTGTCGCCCGAGCCAAAATCTCAGGCTGAATCGTTTTCAACCTTAACCGGGCGAACTCGAGCTCGTCAAGCAACTCTTTGGGTATACACCGAGCCACGATTCGACCCGAATCCTGGCTGGCAGGGCATGCTCTGGGAGCTCGCTTCCCATTGGATGGAGGAGACAAAATCTTCTGTGCCGGGAGGTAAACAAGTAGATTTGGTTTAACAGA
This sequence comes from Theodoxus fluviatilis, assembly GCA_034096865.1. Taxonomy (NCBI): domain Eukaryota; kingdom Metazoa; phylum Mollusca; class Gastropoda; order Cycloneritida; family Neritidae; genus Theodoxus; species Theodoxus fluviatilis. The sequence continues at coordinate 44,695 of JAWQFJ010018117.1, forward strand.
CAGAACGCAACTCGCCGAACGGTCCGACTGCAAACAAGTGTCGGCGAGCTCTGTTAAGGCTTAACTTAATAGCCCGAACAGGGTATCGGCGAATGCCCCGAACCACTTTCGCCCGACCAAATCGTTCGGCCCGAACTGTGTTCGCCCTTAACTGCCCATGAGCATGCGCGCCAAACACCCCAACAGCCACGCTCGCACTGGTTCGGCGAGCACGTGTCGGGCAAAAATGTGCTTGCAGCGTGTGTTTTGGGAGCTGGCTTCTCATTGGTTGAGAAACTGACTCTTCTGACGAGGAGGAGCTTTTGTTGGCATTCTCGCGACTATTTGCACAATTAAATGGCGGACATGTCTACGATTCGCACAGAAAACGCTGTGTTTGGGGATACTAGAAACCCATCCAAAGAAAATATAAGCCATGAACTGCATTAATTTATCAAAGCTGTATGTTGAATCCATCAATAGGTCGTGAAAGTTCCTACATTTTAAAAATGGAAATGCAGGTCGTCGCATCTACACGCCAAAGCATCTGTTGGCACAGCTCGACTGCATCGTTGCATGTGGTTATCAACCCGATTTTTACACAGCGGTCTAGACCGGATCGGCAGCAAAATTGTCTTAAAAAACGGTACGTCTGTCGACCCCTTTTCTGATATGACCTCTCGCCCTCTATAAACCATACTTTTACAATAAGAACGACAGTACTCGCATTGGCGACGACTGCTATAGTTTTGACCAGAAGAATTTCGACCAGAATCAAAGATAAGAATAAGAATATACATGCATATATGATCCTCTTTGCATCAGATGTTGTATAGAAAATAATAGCTCACACAAATCGGTTTATATGATACTAGACAGCAATCTGAGAGCACAGACCCTAACTAAGTACGCCACAGTTTCTCTTCCGTGACCTCCATGACAATAATATGAGTCGTCACTTCCGTCAAGTTCGTTTGATCAATTAGGCCTCGACACACAGTTTGCCGAAACAATCCGAACATACCCGAACGACAAGCAGTCTCGGCGCGCTCTATTGAGAAGGAACGCAGGTTCGGCGAGATCCCCGAAGGCCGGTTCACCCGACTGACATTCGGGCTATTAAGTTAGGCTTTAATAACCAGGGCCCGTATCCAGAACGGCGATTTATCTTTTTAACACTCGATTTATCCCCTAACCCTGGATTATCTTGATCAGTTAGATAAGGTACGCTCGTCAGAGGATCCTAGGTTGCGCTTTGCTATATATACTGGTTTCCAGCCAAGGGAGAGCGGAACAGACAGTTGGAATCGTCTGTTTAGAGATAAATCGGGGTTAAAATAACTCGCGGTTCTGGATACGGGCCCAGAGCCCGAAAGGCGAGTTCGGGCGAATGTTGAATCGCCCGAATCACGCTCGGTCGGTTAATGAAAGACTGCCTTATGGGCCACAAACATTTCCTCTTCGGCGCTTTTTTGTCACTGGAAAAGATGAAGACCAGCAGCTGAGCAAACACGGGAGTGGCTACGCTAATGCACTTGTGGACAAAGGAAGGTCATATTTCCTGCTTCACGTCTGTAAATACAACTGTAAATGTCAGTGCTTAAATGCCTATCAACTTTGTGTTTGGTTTACGTGTAAATAAATGGCTCTACTTCGTGTATGGTTCGAAACACCGCAACGTAGAAACACCCTGGTCACGCATGTTCGGAGAACTAAGCCAACTCGAAACGTTCTCTTATGCACTCATCAACAATGAAGCAAACGTCACTTCAGGAGATGGCCTTGGTGAGAACCTTTTCGGTTTTACACCGGATTTTCTCCTGACCAAGAGATTAACAGCATGAGACTTGAATGACTTTGGCGGTGGCTCTGTTAGACTTGTCTTGAAATCGTGCATGCACTTCGATCCTGATTTGATCATTGCTCACACGATCTTCTGATCCAACATGTCTCACGTTGTTAAGATTTGTGATTCAGTGCTAAACTGTCATTCTTTATTGTACGATTGTTGAAATGCTCTTTAGTGATTTCGTCGATTGTTCCCATCAGTTTGTATGTGTTATTTTTAAAAGGCCCACGCTCATATATCATATCAAAGAAGCTATTATTGTGGCAAAAACAAATATTTGTTGTCACTGGGATGGTGTTGCCTTTAAATTTCCATCATTTGTGATGGGCTTGTCTGTGCCTCAACTGTTGTGCGAAGAAATAAAGTTCTTTATCGCGAACTAACGCATTTAACTTTCCTTACAGTCAAATCTTGTCTGTTCCCGTTTGCTAGCAGTGCTTTTATTAGATTTAAGTCCGAACTGAATGCCTTAACGTTATCAGAACGGAGAGTTAAACACAGTTAACAAGAAAAAGTAATGCTCTGCTACATTATCGTTGGAGCATGATTGATAACCTCCCTTGCATTCAGTTCTTCATAGCTTCTTCAAAAGATTTTATTCCACTGATGAATTGCAGAGACCACCTGTCAGAAAATAAAAAGTAAACATACATATATATATATACACATATATATATATATATATATGCACACAAACACACGAGCTACTCATGACAGACTAGAGGCCACATGAGAAGGACGCTGGTCTGTTGGACGCCATGTTGAACCGTTACAAATCGACCTTCACCTTGAAAGCAGCGGCAGGGTCAACTTCATCCTGTAAACCAGAGTCAGATAGATATACTTTTGCCGGTAGGCGAAATCTCTAGTTTACTAGAATGGGTCAACTTCCACTGATGCACTTCACGTGCTGATTAATTTTATAAGTGTCTTTGCTGGGGGGTTTTCTTTCTGTTTGTTGAACTGATCAGAGCGAAAGAACTGCAGGAGTCTATCATTTTTAATGAGTTATTGCTGTTTTGCTATAAATAATGAGAACGATGATGATGATGATGATGATGATGATGATGATGATGATGATGATGATGATGATGATGATGATGATGGTGGTGGTGGTGGTGGTGGTGGTGATGGTGATGATGATGATGATGATGATGATGATGATGATGATGATGATGATGATGATGATGATGGTGGTGGTGATGGTGATGATGATGATGATGATGATGATGATGATGATGATGATGATGATGATGATGATGATGATGATGAAGCAACATATGCAACGATGACTTTGATGATGGTTTTACGTTTTGAATGAAACTGTAGATATCGACGCCTGCACAGGAATTAGTTTTCTTGCAGAGTCGGCATGGTGATGTATAATGTTTATGCAGTATAATCGACAATAATGCTTGCACTTCAGTAATCACAGTTTGCAAAGAATTAGGAGGAAAAAAGTGAAAGTGTTAAGATACTTGCTAAGAGCACTTTCCTACAATGCCTTATTAAATTAGGGCACCAGTCCAGTCATTAAGAGATTTGCCTACAGTCTGCCCCAGGCTGCTGGGTGTGGTGTTGGACGCTGCAAGTGTCCTGGAGCAGCATTCTTCGGCTAGCTAGGCGCTTCATTTGCAGCACCTGGGAGTGAACTTTTTTTTGGATGCCTTGAAAGAACAAGATTAAGAAATATTATCTTTATTGTCGCTATTGTCATTAACGACATTAACGTAGCAGACGAGATTTATGCAGTTGTAAATCAAGACTCGTCTTCCAGTGGGTTGGGTCGTGACAGCATAACTGGAGTGGAGCTTTACTTGAATTGTAGAGGCGGGGCAGGAATGGTCATCAGCATTGTTAGGACCCATCACGCGATCTGCTGCTGCTGTGAAATGTTGCTCTTTGCAGTAGCTTCATTAAACATATGCTTACAGATTCATTGGAGAGAGGTACCTATGTTAACTACTCTCGTGGAGGAATTGTCTTAGGGGGCGCTCAGCAGACAGATCAAACCTGACATCACAGCAACATATCCTTGTTCATCTTATGGGCCTTTGAGCAACCGTTGGTTTTTAGTGCCTGAAAAGATCACGAGAGAAAACAATTGCGTAAGCCTTTTCTCGACTTTTTTTCTTTGAAACTGATCATTAATTGAATAATGACTTGTAGATCGGGTATTAAGACGTGGAACTCACAAAGTATATATTTGATAAGGGCAGTTAAGTAAACACACTTTGCATTTAGGAAAAGACTGTCTGTCGTTCACCTCAGGGTCTCCATTAGGACCTTCAGCATAAACAACACCTTCCCTTCACAAGAGCTTCAGGTAGTCTGTCACCTAAGAGAGCGCCGCTCTGACTGATTACCATGCAAGCTGCGTTGGACGCGAAATGAACAGAGGCTGGCTGATTGAGTCGGGCACGGAATGACGTGGATTGACGTGTAAATGATGTGGCAAAGAGGCATCGCTGTCACGCCGTGGTCAAGGCCCGTGAAATGACCAGGCAGTGGCCAGACTGCCGCAGCTCTGCCCTCAGTGACGAAAATTGCGAGTTCTCACTTACTGGCCTTGGGCGATCAATCAGCTGGAACTTAGGTTCTGTCCACGTAGAAGCTAGTATAAGGGGACAAATGAGACAATGCATGAGCAAACAAGGCTGAGTACCAAAAATGTCCAAATGTGATGTTTCAAACACAATATTATGTATTCACCCATGCGTATTTCAGAAAAAAGCATAGTAATAGAGATGTTTTTCACGGCGATGTAATTGTCAGTAAAATAGATATATGTGGCTCAGTGTGTAGATAACTTTTCTCATCATTTTATAGAAAACTTTAAAAAAATATATAATACTTTAGCCTTGAATCTCATGCACGGTCACAAATTGTGAGAATGTACAGTTGATTCTTCTTCTGTGTAGATCCCCCCCCCCCCTCCCCCCTCTACCTCTCGCTTTCTTTGAAGAAACTCTGCTGTGGACTAGTGGTAGAAATGTCCGGGAAGGCATTCCTTTTGTTGCTGGTCGTGCTCATAGCGATCAAATAATTACCATGCACCCTTCCTGCTGCTCTGGCGTCTGCAGGCTTGTGGATGGGTTGACGCCTTAGTTCCTGCATATGCGTGAGTGTGGACGTGTGCGTGTGTGAGTGCGTGTATGTGTGTATGTGCACGCGTGCATGCATGCGTACATATGCGCACCTCCGCGTGTGTGTAAGAAATACGTGACAAGACTGATGCAATGCATTCTTTTTCAGCAGCTGAACTGTCTTATCTTTTGTGAGGACAAACGTATACGTTCAAGATAGCTTTTAAGTCATTTTGCCAAAAGTAGGAGTCTGAAAGACTGCAGCCTAAAACAACCGCACATTGACCTCATAGAAAGTGCCTCTACACACCCTGCAATTAGTGTTTTGAAACAATACACATTTGCTGACATAGCTAATAGAATGCATACATTTTGTTCAGCCTATCACGTGAGCCCCTTTGAATCGCAGCGTAGGCAAAAGAATGTGAGTGAATGCTTTGATTCACTCAAGCGCATGCAGACAGACATAGCACTAAAATGCATTTATGAAAGCAATCACTGCTAACTGGAAAAATGGTTGCCGCCGTCTTCTTTGACCAAGAACGCTGCGGATTGGTACACAAGCTCTAAAACTGTGTCTATTGTTCCCTGTCGTGATACTCCGGTGTAAAGTGCAGATGAAATAAAGTTGACACGCCCTTGTTACCAGTGGTTGTGTTGTAAAATGTGTTAATTCTCATGAGTGTTTTGAGTGATTTTGGTGTAAAGAAATGCTAGCGCGCATAAAACCTTACATTACTGCCACACCCCCTTCCAACCTCCAGCCCCAACCCCCCTTTTTGATTAACACATATAAGAAAATTCCCACTTTAGTGTATGAACCCCTGTTGCCAGCAGAAGGTTTTCATGTCTGTTTTGCATACTGATGTACAACCTGAATACGCAGAAATGGCCATGCGACAAAGACACTGCTGTTTTGATAACTCTAGAAAAACACTGGAGGCCTAGCAACCATCATTTACATAATTTGAAGACAATTTAAACACTTAAAAAAATTAATATGAAAAGTAGTAAACCACCTGGTAACGTGAACTTTTTTCACCATTATTAGCACGTGTTAATTGCAGACACTCATTCTTCCAACTTCCCAGTATCCGTCTTGACATTTTATATAATAGCTTCCTCTTGTTTCATGTTTTATGTGAACCAAAAATAGTTTCATCATGCTCTTAAGTCGATTATCTGGTACACATTGTACAACAGAAACCAACGAGAAAATACAGAGGATGTAAGGGAGGTCACTCTTGGTAGCTTGTACCCCTTGCCCCCGCGCAACCGACGTTCCGGTGAGAGCTGGTCTCTGAATCCTTTCTAATGCAAATTATTTGTACAAGAGTATAAAAGTTTGTATATGATTTTTACCACATTATAATACTTTAACAATTTAATTGTAATTTAGCAAAAACAAGAATCAAAATATCATAGGTAATTGTTATACAATGCAAATCTATTTGTACTACCATTTTTGATAACGTATTTATAAATGATAGGTTGAGCGATAACAATGGTATTAGTACTCTGGTTTCTCTTCATCCACGTATAAATCTTTCGCCTTTTACTAAAGATTTCCGTGGAGAGGAACATATCAATGAGTCTTATGACTATTTTTGAAGCCCTTCACTGAAGGGTACATATCCAAACCCAAGACAGAACTCTTCTCCCTACTCTTGAAGCACTCTCGATCATCAGGTTGAATGGGAATTTCACAAAATCCTATCCAACCTTCTAAACTATCTCGATATGTGTGAATGATCATCAAATTCTTTCTCCTAGTAAAGGTAACTAACTCCAAATAGTATGTTAATCAATGGCTTTAAATTGCTTTCTTAAAACCCCTGTGGGTACGGGGTAAGAATTGACCCACCGCGTCTCCCCACGCGATTCCTAAGAGGCGAATAACTAGGGACACCGTGACTGGAATAGCGTTTACTCTAAAACTGTTCTAGTGACTTTTCGTGTTTAATGGCCTTACATAGCCTACAAGGCTGATAGGCCGTAAAACACTATCCATCCATCCAACTATACTCGCCATCGAGTGAGATTCCAAGGGTACTATCAAATCTTGCACTTAAAGGAAGTATATAATGATATTATACGTTATTCTCTCTCTCTCTCTCTCTCTCTCTCTCTCTCTGTGTCCCAGCAAGAGGCGACTGGTTGTAGGGCAGATTTTGCCGCCTTCTGGAGTGAAGCCATGGTGACACATTCATGAATGAATGCGCCCTTGACCAATCAGAGCGGCGCTTTCATCAGCGCTATGTGTACACCCGCCGTGGTGTGCAGTCTCCAGTCAGGAGGCGCGCTTTGCTTGTATCATCGTGGGGCTGTAAAAAAAACAACACCCGAAGCAGTTTCTGTCGTGACATTTGGAAGTCCCTGGGTGCAGTGGGGGTGGCTAATGGGGAAACCTTTGACTGACATGACATATTCAAACTCAAAACGTTTATGTTTGAACAGTACTTGCTGTTCGTAGTGAAGTTAATTTTGTATTTTTCTTCTTCCTTTACTTAATTGTTACCTAGCTGTTGCAGCCAGGCTGACATTCTCTATCTCGTGGGACAACGGATGCTGTAGCTACGCACATCTCTCACTGATGTTCAGGCAGTTAAGGAACGAGGGTTTTGTTCCAAGAAGTATCAGTAGGCAGTGGAGTTGCATGGTTGCTAGGCGTTTGTGCATAGGCGGGTAGTCTTCTGTGTGTGTTTGTGAGTGCGTGTGTGTGTGTGTGTGTGTTTGTGCGTGTGTGTGTGTGTGTGTGTTTGAGTGTGTGTGTGTGTGCGTGTGTGTGTTTGAGTGTGTTTGTGCGTGTGTGTGTGTGTGTGTGTGTGTGTGTGTGTGCGCGCGCGCGCGCGTGCGTGCGCGCGTGTACACGCGCGGGTATTTGTGTGTAGGCTACGTACGTATGTGTGTGTGTACGTATGTGTATGCGTGCGCGCGCGCGCGCGCGTGTGTGCCTATGTGTGTGCCTGCCTGCCTCTCCCATATCTCTCTCTCTCTCTCTCTCTCTCTCTCGATCTCATACACGAGCGCACGCGCACATCACTGCTTTTTGAGTCCTTCAAATAATCCATTGGGAAACTACGCGGTCAAAAATTCTTCAAAAATAGACGACCAGCTGTATTCAAGAACTCCCACTCCCGCAGAGAGCAGCAAGTCTGCACAATTCACATTTGCTCAGGTCACAGCCTGAGGTGGACGTCAGGAACAAAGTGGAGGTCAGGAACAAAGTGGAGGTTGTGGACGTCGTCCAGGAACAGCTAGCTGGTTCCAACCAGACGGAGACGTGGACTGTCCACGCGGCCTCAGCGTGGTGTGTGGCGTTGCACTGGACGGTTCGTGAAATTTGAAAAATTACGGTTGTAACTGGCTTTATTTGGAAGGAAGTGGTCAAGCCAAAGCATCGTGCTGTTGCTATGTAGTGGCTTGGGTGTCACCCTCTTCACTGCGACCAGTTTTTTCCGATTCTTTTTCTCCTTATCTCCAAAATCCTGTTGAGTTGGGGTTGGTGTATGGCTATAGATATCACATCGTTCTCCTGCAGGCCATATCGTCTTTCTCGCTCCTCCTTCTCCTCCTCCTCCCTTTTCTTGTCGTACTTCTATCTGATCTCGCTCCCATTTTTCCTCACTTAAAACTCCATCCATCCATCCGTTCATCCATCCATTTATTCATCCATCCATGTATCCATCTATCCAGCCATCAATCCATCCATCCTTCCTGTTCCTTCTCCAGGCTTTCTGGAATTTGCTGCATCCAAAATGCCGCCAACATCACGGAGAAAGTATGTGCCCCCTGGCAAGGGAATGTTTGGAATCCCACCCAGCCATCCAACCCCCAACCCCCCTTCCCCCCCCCTCCGCCCCCCTAACCCCTCCCCCCCCCCCCCCCCCCCCCCCGTTAATGGTAGAAAACTCTGTTTGCAACTCGGTCTCCTGGCTGACACTCCTCTTCCCCACCCTCCCCTTCTATTTGACTCCCACCCACCCCCATTCCATCCATGGCTTCCCTTCACCATTAAATCAATTTCGCCCTTTCTCCCTTCAGTACCCCTATCCCCTACCCTCTCCCTTATTCTACCCTCTCTGCTGCATCCTCTTTCCCTTGGCTCTCTTCGACATTACACACATAATAAGCATTCACACACTGACACGTACACAGACACGCACACATAGGCACACGCGCACACACACACACACACACACACACACACACACACACACACACACGCACACACGCACGCACGCACACACACACAGAGACACACACACAAGTAAGCACGAATGCACGCACACACTCTCTCTCTCTCTCTCTCTCTCTCTCTCTCTCTCTCTCTCTCTCTCATCGCCTTCGCAGATTGTGAGTAATGACTGTTTCTCGTGTTTATAATTGGACCCTACAACTGGCCAACGATTTCGTCGCTCTGTGAACCACGATGCTTCGTTCAAAATTACCGCGCTGTACAGCTATTTGACCGACTCCGAAAACTCCTTCCAGTCGTCAGTTTACGAGAAATTATGATCTTCTCTTCACAAGTCGGTGTATCCATTAACTCCTTTTAATCAAAGTTGTTTAAAGATCTCGGTCAGCATTATTGTGGCACCAACGTTTGAAATGCAGGAGCGAAACTGATAGATGATCCGTCCAACTTACTACTCACAAAGACC
>JAWQFJ010018119.1:0-26908 GCA_034096865.1 Theodoxus fluviatilis
ACACTTGTGCAGTAGTTCTGCAGTTGTCTTATTCAAACTCTTGCTGCACTGCACACTTGTGCAGTAGTTATGCACTTTACCTATTCAAACTCTGGCCACATGTGTTTTCATTTGATCACACAAGTCACAGCAATGAGGAGAAAAATGAGAGGGGAGCAGCAATGGTTTAAGCCTGTCCTTAACTGGACAAACCACTAGTGTGTGAAAACTTGTCTGGCAATGGTCTGGCGAAATATGTATTGTGTGGAACAGATTTCCTGCCAACTTGTTTTGAGTCCAATAATTCGTAAGTACGGTAAGAACCTAGGTTTTGTTTCTTAATTGACTGTAAAGATACACATACATCACTGCCAAAACCAAATTTAAGTTATCTACCCAAACCGCTCAGCTATATGTTAAACCATGAAGCATCACAAAGCTGAGTGGTCCAACCTTCAACTCAGTTCGATCCACATCTTGATTTGAATAAGGCAGTGATTTAAATGAACTGTTAATGTATTCTACATTACTCATTAGCTTTCAGAAATTAATACTATTATTTTGTTACAGTTTCTTGGTACGAACATGTCAATAATTCTAAAAATGAGCACTCTGCATGCAAAGTAAGGGGAGGAAAAAGGTGGATTGTGTTAGTGGCAGAGGAAAGGTTCCTGGTATTCCCACTACATGCCCTGAGAACTTCAAACCTGGTTGAGAATTCTTCTGAACCTGGTTTTGTGATACAAGAGTTCATCCAGTTAACTCTTATTAAGATCCTGTACCGCCCATTACTGCCCACCCTGCTCAATCCTGTACCGCCCATTACTGCCCACCCTGCTCAATCCTGTACCACCCATTACTGCCCACCCTGCTCAATCCTGTACCTGCCCACCCCACGTGGCTTTTACTTTACTGATTTTTTTCTATAAACTGCAAAATCCTTACAGGACTGGAGAATGAAACAGGTGAATGACTTACAGGACCGTAGGAATTAATAAGCGAGAAGCAACAGTTTGGAAACCTAGACCATGAATCCCTCTGAACCTAGTTCGTGGGTGAGAGTTCACTAGTTAAGGACAGCCTTTAGCTGACAGCAAGAGAATGTCAGCAAAGGAGGTATGAGGCATTAAGTGCTAGGTGAGCACTTTTTAAAACCCAAATGCTAGTCTGAAAATTCCCAATACTCTATTCCTGACATCTTGGTCCTCAGGCAATCCAATGGTTGGATGGATGTTTACATCCTGTCCGCCTCTGTATGCTATTTAAGGCCATTGATTAAAGAAAAGAGGAGAGCTGGTCAGAGCAGGAGCAAGATGAGGCATGATTTCCCTACATATTTGACTTTTATGAATCGCAAAGGGAGTTACAGTGGGTCTAAACTTTTTAGCCTCCAACCCACAAGGGGACAGATCAATCACTAACTAGTGACACTTGGTGATGAGTCCCTAAATGGAGAAAAAGTGCACATACTTTACGACCAGCACTATTTCTTATCCCTGGGTGCATTCCAACTTGATCCTAGCCTGGTAAATCATGGGCACATCAAGGCTTATTTGCTCTATGAAATACCAACGCTTGTTTATGCACCGTTTTAGAATGTAACCCCAAACAGTCACCACCAGGAAACAGTAGTGCTGCTGAACAATTTTTAAATTTCTGTTCTGTTTCATTTCTTTTCACTTTGTGTTGTTGTTTTCATGATAAGTTGTATCCGATGAAATATTCATATTGCTCAGAATCATGCAAAAGCCAGACTACTAACACCAATACCTTGAGAACCTGACAATTGATAAGAATGCCTTATTCATATCACTGGGCACACGTTGCAGTGATGTACAAGTTGATCAGTTTCAATTCAGGCAGGCATTTGTTGCAGCACACAGTCACATAGTCATATCCTGCACATGGTGTCATATTTCTAGGAAGGACACATTTTGTTGCAGTAAACAGTCAGGCATATCCTGCACATGGTGTCATATTTCTAGGAAGGGCACCTTTCAAAATCTGGATCAAATGCATGGTCTTCACATTTTCCCCCTTTCATTTGCTGCCCATATGAGCCATTGTAATTGGAGGTTATAAAAAGCAAACAAAAGTTTTAGAGTTTGAGTTTGACATTTTAAAAATTCTCAGGGGACACATCTATAAATTTTGCTATATCATGGTCTCCAGAGAAGGCAGGATGTTTGTGCCCAAACAAACCATTATGATTGCCAGTAACAGTGGAGGAGAAGCTCTGGTTCTGCTTCTAATCAGTACACAGTGAATTACTATAACTAGTATAAGTCACTGCTGAGTGACTACAATCTGTACTCCTGGATAGGGGCACAGATTCCTTTGTGTTACTATGATACAAGGCCAACAAATTTAAGTTGTGGTTACTACGGTAACCCGACTGATCCTATTTCTTTCCTGTCAACCCTAAACATTGTTTTATTCACTCATGCAAAATAAAGAAAAGAAAGAATGTGCATACTATGCCTTTCAAGCACCTGGGGAATCCATTATTTATGTTTTTAAAAGCATTTTCAGCAAAAGAAAAACTTGATTTATGTTCAATTTCACCTCTTCTAGAACAAAAATTATTTGAAAAAGATCAGGCCAATCTACCAACCTCTTTCTTTTTGCCATGTTACCATAACCACAACTATTCTCCCCACCCCACCCACCCCAAGAGATCTGACACAATGCTCATGAGGTATTGGTATGACTATGACTATGAGCATCATGTTGCAACTTCATTTCTCATCTGCTGTTTCATTATGACTGGTTGGTGATTTGAAAATAAATATAAAACACACGACTGTCATGTCCACTGCAACAGTAGTACCATAACACAAATGTCAAAGATAAAAGGCAACAATGCTATCTTTCCTTGGGTGAGAGAGTACAGCATGCATTATCTGCTGATGTGCCACTTGTAAACACCTGCTGCATCACTCAGTGCTCTGGTTATGACAAGTCTGCTGTAATGTAAATCACTACCAATTGACCATTACCTACAGTTAATTTAAAAAATCTACATGTGCAAAATTACCTTGTTTTCTGGATCCAGGGATTCTGATGAAGGCCCCATAAGGCTGAAGAGCAGCAACCTGCCATTGAAGAAAATGACTGACTTCACAACAGCCTGAATAGGTCATTGATTTCAACCCAGGGACTACAGGCACACTGAGCAATCTCCAGAAAGATAGATCTATGCACACATGCACATGCACACACACACACACACATGCACATGCACTCACAAACACACACATGCATGCATGCACAACTTTGATGTGTGCATGCATGCATATGCACAAGTGCATACTGGCATGAACACAAAATGCATGCATGTGCACAGGTAGAAAGTTTTGTGGGGCAGACTGTCAAATAAGGACATTAAAAAAGACCAAACAGGCATTAAAAATACCATCAGATAGGAACCAGAAACTAAGTGAATAAACAGACAGAAAGAAACATGAAGGTGGGCACAGACACATAGGCAGGCAGGCAGGCAGACATGATACCAAGACAGGCAGGCAATAGGCAGAAAGCCAGACAGGCAGGTACATACAGCAGGCACGCACGCACACACACACACACACACACACACACACACACACACAGGAGGCAGGCAAAAAAGCTTACACTAAGTTGCAGGCAGGCAGCCCCAGACAGGCACTCACAGTCACACAGGCAGGCAGGCAGGCACACTCACAGTCACACAGGCAGGCAGGCACAGACTGAGACTCATAGGCAGAAAGTCAGGAAAGCGGGTAAAACACACACACACACACACACACACACACACACACACACACACACACACACACACACATGATTAAGGTGACAAGGAGAGGGAAAAAAAAGGGGGGGGGGGGGGAGATATCAGTAGGTTGGCCTTACATTTCATTTTATTTTTCTTCAGAACAGATTCAGACTGCACACACATACACGTACGTGTGTGTGTGTGTGTGTGTGTGTGTGTGTGTGTGTGTGTGTGTGTGTGTGTGTGTGTGTGTGTGTGTGTGTGTGTGTGTGCAGGAGCTGTGAATTGAGAAATGTCATGTAAACAGTGGATTCATCTGAACATAATCAAAATTTTTCTTTCACTGACAACACTTTTTGTGCTTAAATAGTGCTAATAGAGAAGACGAATAACACAGAGTTTGTCGTTTACCCACTTTCTTTTTTTTCCCAGTAAAAAACAAAAACAAACAAAACCTTCAAGGCCAGCAGGGGAAAAATGGATCAGTTGGGTTACATTAATCACAACTTTCTTTGGGGGTGTGTGGTCTAAGAATGGCAGGCAGGCAAGCAGGCACAGGCACACAGACAGACATAGGCACATAGGTAGGCAGGCAGGCACATACACATTGGCGGGCAGGCATAGACACACAGGCAGGCAGGCACAAACACATAGGCAGGCAGGCACAGACACATATATACTCCAGGCAGGCAGGCACAAACACATCAGCAGGCAGGCATATTCACACATGCAGGCAAGCTTAGACACACTGACAGGCAGAGACAGGCAGACACTTACGCAGGCAGGCACATAGGCAGCAGGCACAGACACATAAGCAGGAAGGCACATAGGCAGGCAGGCAGGCACAGACATGTAGGCAGGCAGGTATAGAATCATTGACAGGCAGGCACACACATACGCAGACCGACAAACGCAAATGTTCTCCAGAGCTCTAGAAAAAGCTTCCACTGACAGCAAGATTTAGCGTTCGAAAAAAAAGTTTCGTTTCTTTATAATTATATTTTGTATAAAAAACGACGACAAATGTGAATCACTGAATGAGCTGGTATTATAAGTAGATAGTTGGAGTTTTACGACCCATCAGCCTTTGTAAGCTATTTAAGGTCATTGGTAACAAAAATCGCTCGAGCGGGTCAGAGTAAGTGCACGTCGTCTCGATTTCCCTAAAATTTTATTCGCCTTTAACGAATCGCGTTGGGCGACGCGATGGATCTATTCTTGAACACTCCACCCCACCCCCAGCCCACAGGGAGATAATTATAACTGTATAAGTATTACAACAAATCAATTTTCTACCATACGTCTTCATCAGACACAAAAGATAAAGCAAATGCTTTCACAACGACAGGCCAAAATTGCTCCGAAGGATATCATAATGTAACATGCTATAAGGCGGAAGTCAAAAAGATATATACCCGTTTTAAGATTAGCACAAAAAGCAGTGCACGAAATGAAAAAAAGGATTAAGTTGGCAGCAAGTAAAACAAGCAAACACGAGACTCTCGCATCTAATAAATAGAAAAACGTGCACGAACTAGCCACCCACAAGCACAACCAGCCCGAACAGCCCCTTCGAGAGACATTAGCACCGAATGTCGCTCAGCGCAGCAACCAAAGGTACGATTCGAGCACCGTTGCCTAGTCATCATTACCTCGCCCTGAAATACATCGAAGAGGGAAGGAATATGTCCCACTGGACCCCCTGGTCCGGAAGATTGTCGCTTGCGCGGTCTATCATCATAGTCATATTCCGGAGAAGCTCGTCTTTTCGACATTTCCAGCTACAAGAAGTCTGACTGTATCGATCACAACGACTGCAGCTGGAGTGCCTAGTGGCAGTAGCTGTTGAGGTCCTCCAGAGTAATCTCCCTTGACAATTGGTCAATGCAAAATTTTTATGATTGACAATATGGATTAGCATTCCACAGAAACAACATATAAAATTTAATACGTTATCATATGATAGTTTAAAAATTTAGAATACTGTTTAAATTGTAAAAATAGAATGCTAAATGATTATTTGGAATGATGCATTGAATTTGAAAGTTGCCATGGAAGTCTAACAAGAGTGTTTGGATGGATGGATGAATGAATGGATGGATTAATTGATTGATAGGGCGACTGATTGACGGATTAACTCTATTTTCCAAGGAAAATTAACGAATTAGGCATATCTGTCTGTCTTACAAAGCAAGCAAACATCTCCCCCCCCCCCCCTCCCCCTCCCCATCCCCCCCCCCTCCCCCTCCCCAACCACCCCCCCCCTCCCCATCCCCCCCACAAATTAACATATTACTTTTATTAGTCACAATGAATTCCCGGTTACAAAATACCACACGGAAAATAATTTCAAAGGGACTTTAACACAAGATGAGAAATTGCTTAGGATGGCTGCACAAGAAAACTCTGGACTTTCAATTTATAATTCGGCAAAGATTTAACAATTGTAAGAGAATTAGGTAGTGTGTTGCACATAGTAGCCATCAAGTAAGATGTTTGAACAAATCAATCTTAGGCTGTTTTTTAAAAATAAGTTACATATACAAAGCTTTGAACTTTTGAATAAGTTCATCAGAGAATCAAGTACATAACTTTCATTTATTTATTAGGACACATTTCTTATTAGATTGCAAAGGTTTATGAAAAGGTAAGATGTTGAGTTCTTTCACTTTGTTATTGTGGAATGAAAGACAGTGGAATGAACAAAACATGGAGCATGTGGATGGATGGATGGATGGATGGATGGATGGATGGATGGATGGATGGATGGATGGATGGATGGATGGATGGATGGATGGATGGATGGATGGATGGATGGATGGATGGATGGAGTTTTACGGCCTATCAGCCTTTGTAAGCTATGTAAGGCCATAAAGAATAAAAAAATAACAAAAATTATTCCAAGTAAGCGTAATTCAAGTCATGGTGTCCCCATTTATTTACCTCTTACATATCGTGTAGGGAGACAGGATGAGTCAATTCTTGTAACTCCCAACCCCCAGGGGGAGCCACAGGGGGGAAAGGAGGAAGAAGATGGCTGAAATCGCCTAGGACATCAATACTTACCAAGCTGCTTACATAAAAAATTAATCAAATCAATAATACCTTTTGTAAGTTGTGTGGTAGGATGGATGGGTGGGGTTTTGCAACCTATCAGCCTTTTAAGCTATGTTAGGGTCAATGAGCGAGAAAATCACCAGAATAGTTTAGACCAAGCCCAAAGCAAGGCATGATGTCCCTAGTTATTTGCTTCTTATGGATCATGTAGGGAGACATGGTGGGTCAATTCTGACCACCTCAGAGGGGGGGCCGTGTGAATGTGGGATTTGTAGGAAGGAAAGGCTAACAAGGAAGAGTGGTATATGCAACAACACCAGACATCTCTTTTGAATGGAGAGTTTGACACTATAAACATCTGGTGCTGCAAGGTTATTCGCTTTTATTTTTCCTGCATTTAAAAAGCATGCATAATGGATTGAAACAAATGATGGAAGTGAAGTAATTATGAGTATGGTCCCAATTCCGAATGCAACATCCTCATGGAGCCCCTTGCTGCCCCCCACCCACCTCCAATGCAGCCACTTGCTGCCCCCCACCCACCTCCAATGCAGCCACTTGCTGCCCCCCACCCACCTCCAATGGAGCCACTTGCTGCCCCCCACCCACCTCCAATGCAGCCACTTGCTGCCCCCCACCCACCTCCAATGGAGTCACGTGCTGCCCCCCACCCGCCTCCAATGCAGCCACTTGCTGCCCCCCACCCGCCTCCAATGCAGCCACTTGCTGCCCCCCACCCACCTCTAATGCAGCCACTTGCTGCCCCCCACCCACCTCCAATGGAGCCACTTGCTGCCCCCCACCCACCTCCAATGGAGCCACTTGCTGCCCCCCACCCACCTCTAATGCAGCCACTTGCTGCCCCCCACCCACCTCCAATGCAGCCACTTGCTGCCCCCCACCCACCTCCAATGCAGCCACTTGCTGCCCCCCACCCACCTCCAATGCAGCCACTTGCTGCCCCCCACCCACCTCCAATGGAGCCACTTGCTGCCCCCACCCACCTCCAATGCAGCCACTTGCTGCCCCCCACCCACCTCCAATGCAGCCACTTGCTGCCCCCCACCCACCTCCAATGCAGCCACTTGCTGCCCCCCACCCACCTCCAATGCAGCCACTTGCTGCCCCCCACCCACCTCCAATGCAGCCACTTGCTGCCCCACCACTCCATGGCCATGCTGCCCCCACCCACCTCCAATGCAGCCACTTGCTGCCCCCCACCCACCTCCAATGCAGCCACTTGCTGCCCCCCACCCACCTCCAATGCAGCCACTTGCTGCCCCCCACCCACCTCCAATGCAGCCACTTGCTGCCCCCCACCCACCTCCAATGCAGCCACTTGCTGCCCCCCACCCACCTCCAATGCAGCCACTTGCTGCCCCCCACCCACCTCCAATGCAGCCACTTGCTGCCCCCCACCCACCTCCAATGCAGCCACTTGCTGCCCCCCACCCACCTCCAATGCAGCCACTTGCTGCCCCCCACCCACCTCCAATGCAGCCACTTGCTGCCCCCCACCCACCTCCAATGCAGCCACTTGCTGCCCCCCACCCACCTCCAATGCAGCCACTTGCTGCCCCCCACCCACCTCCAATGCAGCCACTTGCTGCCCCCCACCCACCTCCAATGCAGCCACTTGCTGCCCCCCACCCACCTCCCATGCAGCCACTTGCTGCCCCCCACCCACCTCCAATGCAGCCACTTGCTGCCCCCCACCCACCTCCAATGCAGCCACTTGCTGCCCCCCACCCACCTCCAATGCAGCCACTTGCTGCCCCCCACCCACCTCCAATGCAGCCACTTGCTGCCCCCCACCCACCTCCAATGCAGCCACTTGCTGCCCCCCACCCACCTCCAATGCAGCCACTTGCTGCCCCCCACCCACCTCCAATGCAGCCACTTGCTGCCCCCCACCCACCTCCAATGCAGCCACTTGCTGCCCCCCACCCACCTCCAATGCAGCCACTTGCTGCCCCCCACCCACCTCCAATGCAGCCACTTGCTGCCCCCCACCCACCTCCAATGCAGCCACTTGCTGCCCCCCACCCACCTCCAATGCAGCCACTTGCTGCCCCCCACCCACCTCCAATGCAGCCACTTGCTGCCCCCCACCCACCTCCAATGCAGCCACTTGCTGCCCCCCACCCACCTCCAATGCAGCCACTTGCTGCCCTCCACCCACCTCCAATGCAGCCACTTGCTGCCCCCACCCACCTCCAATGCAGCCACTTGCTGCCCCCCACCCACCTCCAATGCAGCCACTTGCTGCCCCCCACCCACCTCCAATGCAGCCACTTGCTGCCCCCCACCCACCTCCAATGCAGCCACTTGCTGCCCCCCACCCACCTCCAATGCAGCCACTTGCTGCCCCCCACCCACCTCCAATGCAGCCACTTGCTGCCCCCCACCCACCTCCAATGCAGCCACTTGCTGCCCCCCACCCACCTCCAATGCAGCCACTTGCTGCCCCCCACCCACCTCCAATGCAGCCACTTGCTGCCCCCCACCCACCTCCAATGCAGCCACTTGCTGCCCCCCACCCACCTCCAATGCAGCCACTTGCTGCCCCCCACCCACCTCCAATGCAGCCACTTGCTGCCCCCCACCCACCTCCAATGCAGCCACTTGCTGCCCCCCACCCACCTCCAATGCAGCCACTTGCTGCCCCCCACCCACCTCCAATGCAGCCACTTGCTGCCCCCCACCCACCTCCAATGCAGCCACTTGCTGCCCCCCACCCACCTCCAATGCAGCCACTTGCTGCCCCCCACCCACCTCCAATGCAGCCACTTGCTGCCCCCCACCCACCTCCAATGCAGCCACTTGCTGCCCCCCACCCACCTCCAATGCAGCCACTTGCTGCCCCCCACCCACCTCCAATGGAGACCCTGGCTGCCCCCCACCCACCTCCAATGCAGCCACTTGCTGCCCCCCACCCACCTCCAATGCAGCCACTTGCTGCCCCCCACCCACCTCCAATGCAGCCACTTGCTGCCCCCCACCCACCTCCAATGCAGCCACTTGCTGCCCCCCACCCACCTCCAATGCAGCCACTTGCTGCCCCCCACCCACCTCCAATGGAGTCACTTGCTGCCCCCCACCCACCTCCAATGCAGCCACTTGCTGCCCCCCACCCACCTCCAATGCAGCCACTTGCTGCCCCCCACCCACCTCCAATGCAGCCACTTGCTGCCCCCCACCCACCTCCAATGCAGCCACTTGCTGCCCCCCACCCACCTCCAATGCAGCCACTTGCTGCCCCCCACCCACCTCCAATGCAGCCACTTGCTGCCCCCCACCCACCTCCAATGCAGCCACTTGCTGCCCCCCACCCACCTCCAATGCAGCCACTTGCTGCCCCCCACCCACCTCCAATGGAGACCCTGGCTGCCCTCCACCCACCTCCAATGCAGCCACTTGCTGCCCCCCACCCACCTCCAATGGAGACCCTGGCTGCCCCCCACCCACCTCCAATGCAGCCACTTGCTGCCCCCCACCCACCTCCAATGCAGCCACTTGCTGCCCCCCACCCACCTCCAATGCAGCCACTTGCTGCCCCCCACCCACCTCCAATGGAGACCCTGGCTGCCCTCCACCCACCTCCAATGGAGACCCTGGCTGCCCTCCACCCACCTCCAATGGAGACCCTGGCTGCCCTCCACCCACCTCCAATGGAGACCCTGGCTGCCCCCCACCCACCTCCAATGGAGTCACTTGCTGCCCCCCACCCACCTCCAATGGAGACCCTGGCTGCCCTCCACCCACCTCCAATGGAGACCCTGGCTGCCCTCCACCCACCTCCAATGGAGACCCTGGCTGCCCTCCACCCACCTCCAATGGAGTCACTTGCTGCCCCCCACCCACCTCCAATGGAGCCACTTGCTGCCCCCCACCCACCTCCAATGCAGCCACTTGCTGCCCCCCACCCACCTCCAATGGAGCCACTTGCTGCCCCCCACCCACCTCCAATGCAGCCACTTGCTGCCCCCCACCCACCTCCAATGGAGTCCCTGGTTGCTGGTTTTTGGAGTCACTGAATTTCACTGCAATAATTTCACTGCACTGCAACATCTTGTGTTTTTTAAAATAAATATAATGATGTTTTGCGACATAATGGCTCAAGCAACTATTTCAAAAGCAGTTCTAGATAATTTGTTTCTCCATTTTGTTTACTATGGTGCTGTTGTGGATAGAAGAGCTCAATGTGTGCTTTATAAAAAATATTATTCTGTGCATTGCCACAAAGACATCACAGCTGTTGGTACAGGGAGACATACTGGGCATGTCAGATCTCTCAATAATCATTTCATGGCATCTCCAGATAATATGAACCCCAGTGTCTCCAACTGCATAGAACCCATCAGCACTTTGCAAGAGGACCCTTTCCACGAGAGAAACTGATCAGTTTGTATTCTGTCATTAATGCAGCGTATGAAACTCTTCTACAATACCAGACTGAGCTCTGTGACTCCTGTGATGAAGGTCAAGAAAAACAAACATGCCCTTCATAAGCCATGACTTTATTAAAATAGAAGATTTTGACACTGCTGTAACCAAAAACAAGAGAGCAGCTCACAACATACAAATAATAGTTTATGAATCCTGGTAATTCTTTTTCTTTCTGACTCCTATTTCTCCCAGTCAGTGAATGCATTAATTAATTAATGGAGTTTAATGGTCTATCAGCCTTTGTAGGCTATGTAAGGACAATATGGAAAATCATTAGAGCTGGTTAGAATAAGAGCGGTACAAGATATGATTTCCCCTAGTTATTTGCCTCCATTAGGGAGACACAGTGAGTCTTTTCTAACCCCCAACCCATGGGGGGGGGGGGGGGGGGGGACTTTGGAGTCAAAGCAGAGAGGGCTATTAATAAAGGTCTTGCACAATGACACAAAGAAGGGGGACTACAAGCATGATGGGATACAGATACAAGTAATCCAGAGGTCCTGCCAGACCAGATGTACACACTAAATTCTACATGCACTGCACAAGCAATTTGGAATGTCAGCTAGTCATGTACGCAGCCTCAAACTTTTTAGTCAACAAGCACACTCACTGTCCCTGAATCAGAACATTTTATTCCTCTTTTTTTCAATTACATGTTTCAAGAAAGTGTATTGCCTTCAATATGGTATGCAATTATTTAGTCAGGATCTAGTCTGTTAATTAACTTGTTAGACTATGCACACGAACCATCATGATCCAAAATTAATTACACACTGCCATGGAATGAATAAATGCCAAGAAATAGTTTGGTATCATGACAGAAAGCTTCAATCTGAACTTTTGTCAGTCAGCATGTCACATTTGAACAGCACAGAGGATAAAGAGAGGGAAAGAGGAAAAATAGCAGAAAAAAAGGAAAGAAAAGAAAAAAGAGAAGATGAAAAGAGTAGGAGGAAGAGGAGAATGAGGAGATGAGGAGAAAGAGTGTAAGGAGCATAGGTATGAGGGCTCCATAAAGCACAGTTGGGGAATGGATACATTGTGGCTTGTACTGTAGTTCATGGAAGAATGTTCATGTTTGGAGACCAACACTGCATGGTTTATTACAATCACTTACATCATAGACAACACAAGTGGGAAAATGCATAAACACATCACTTCAAACCTAACTCCATGAAGCTAAAGCTCATTTTGTGTCAGCAAATTTTGAAGAACAACTCCTCTCACACAAAACTGAAGAATGTCAAACAAGATTTACAAAAATACATGAACATCTGATCATCAACTCCAGTTTGTGCTGCAGAGAGCAAAAAATGCTCCACCTGGTCACCACGCTGCCGCCAGACAAGCTTCGAGGTAGGAACTGCAGGCCAAGACACCCAGGCCTCCTCACTTTATGTGTTCCTTCTTGTGCTGGCTTTGCGTTTGGGCTTTCTTCTTCATCTGTTTCATGCGTTTGTTGGCCTCTCTAACCTGGTCTCCCACAGACTGCTTGGGCATGCCACTGGAACTGTTGGAGCGGGACAGATTTGGTCCCCTCTCTGCACCCTTCTCCCCCACCTTTCTCTTGGTCTCCAGCTCTGCCTTGCCTCCCCTAGCCTTTCCCAGCTGGTCTCCCTTCAGGCTGGAAGACTTGCTGCTGCTGCTACTGGCCCTGGCAGAGGAGGAGGAGGAGGAGGAGGCTCTACTGGAGGAACTGGGCACTGGGCGTGGTTCAGACTTGGCTGCAACACTGGCCAGAGTAGCCAGTCCACTCAGGGCAGCCTTGCTACTGCTGCTGCTCTCCTTGGACGTTGAGGCCTGCAGGTGGAAGAAGAGAAAGAGGAGAAGGTATGAGATGGTGACATGTACACCACTGCCACCGGTGCCAAATGACATAGGATGTAAAACTGTAATGTTTTAGAATCCTCACTGCATTTCACTCTGTGAGGAAGCAAGCAAAATAAAGACATAAACAATTCAATAAACCAAGACATCTGGCCAAAGCCTTAGCTGTCCGATATCTCCTCCCAAAGCCACACTCCACCCCTCACCCTTCCACCCAGCCTCCTCAGTCAGAATTCTGTGGCCTTCCAGCTTTGGGGGTCTGATCCTGAAGTGTTCACGAAGCTGGCCCCAGGTAGCATGTAAGTACACCTGGGAGGACAATCTCTCGGGATGGGACGTGCACAGCTAAACGCTCACTGTTTTTCCCAACAGGGCAGGTTGAAGTCATATTTACTTGTCCTGTATTGAGTTTCCTGAAAAACCTTCTGGTATAATGTCCACAAAATAAATCCACTCACTGAAACAATGACCAGGTCACACAAAGAATACAATTGCTCTGCTTATCAGATTTCCACCTACTATTTGGGAACAGGAAATCCTCTCTATGCCTTTTTGCCCTCTATTCTGCCAACAAGAGGTTCTTCCTCCATCTCTGCAAGGAGTCAGCTTCACTGGCACAAGTCACAGTTGAAAACTCTTTTATTCAAATGGGGAACATGTTGAGCGCCTTGAGCATGCCTTTGGGTGTGAGATTGGCGCTATATAAGAGCCAAAATACATACATACACCAATTTTATTCAGGATTGTGGATGCAAATGTAGTACATCAATATCTGCTCTCCTGAAATTAGCTAAATATGCCTTGGTTGGCACGTCCTGTGATTTACAGCTGAGAGCACTGATTGGCACATGCTTGTTGCCACTGAGAACAAGGGACGATAAAGGCGTGCAATGCTGTTTTTGTGACGCGATACTACGAGACAACGCGGGGGCTACAACATGGATTAACACGAGCGAACGCGATAGTGAGTCAAATGTCCATGCACTCAGTCACTGGGTTTGAAGCAGGGATAGATTTTGCTCTCAGGTCGCTGCATCGCCTCTGCCACACCTGGAAGGATCCTAGGGCTGCGCTGATGCCGAGGTATCGCGCAAGCCACTTGGATGAGTAGCGCGGATATCCCAGCAGCCTCAGCCCCGACACAACCCGCCTGTGCACAGTGCCCAGGCTGCCGATAGCTATCGAGATGACCAGGCATCTATAACCCAGTGCAGAGATTTCACGACAAAGTGGAGTGTACTTTTCGAATTTCGTTTTGTAGCACGTATCAATGTGCGCATCGAATGGGACAGCAATTTCAACAAGAAACACTTCTCGGTCCTCCTCGTTGATGAGCGCGATGTCTGGTCTTTTTGCTGTGCATTCAAAGATGGCGTCAGAGTAAAACAGCTGAGGAGATAGGACTCTGTCTTTGTACACTGTGACTGAGGTATTTCCAGGCAGGCCCTTGCAGATGAGGTCCACAATTCGATTGTGCCTGGCTTGATATAGTTTTTGTACTTCGTGCAGCCATTCAGTACGTGAGAAGCTGTGTCACTCGGATGGTTGCAGAGCGAGCAGGACCTTGTGTACAGCTGGGGGTAGTAGGTGGCCAGGAGGCTATTGCACTGAAGAAGCTGCAGCCTACCTCTTACTATGAAGCGCACTACATTGTCACTGAGCTTCATGTTTTGCAGAAAAACTGACGAGAGTCTGTGGTCTGCAGAGGTAGCCTCCCTTTGTACTCTGCCTTGAGAATGCTTCTCTCGCCAGGCTTCGGCATGCGCTGCAAGATGCTTTCTTTTAATTATGGTAGAGGCACTTTTACTGTCCCTGTTCATGACGCTGGCAGCTTCATCTACTTCAGTATGGAGGGTGTACAAGTCATCTGATCCTATGAGGAGGAGTGCTTTTTCACGCACACAGACTTCATTGATGTGAATTCAGTCTGATTTCGCCCAGTTCACTTTGGTGTTCTTTTCAGCTTTTCCCTCTGTGTTTGTACGGAATCCTGCAAATGAGCTTTCATCGTCTGGAAGGGCAGCTGGTACTTTTCTTTTCGTCATCTGGAGCTGTAGGGACGCTCGAGCTGTTTCTCGCACCTGCTTGTCGTCGCTGTTCAAGACGGAAAGTGCAAATGACAGGCGCGTGGCATTGTAAGCGGTGTGAGGGTTGATCAGTCCTAGCCCCCCTTCCCCCCTGGGGCAGAACATGAAGTCACGGTTGGAGGAATTGTTCAAATGAAGCCATTTCCTCACTAACCGGACTATTTCGTTCTCTATCTCGTCCAGGCACTTCACTATAAAGGTGATACATACATACATACATACATACATACATACGTACGTACATACATACATACATACATACAATGCAACCTCCCATCCAGCAGATTTCAGTACCTTGCATGTATTCCCATGTCACATGGAAAACAAACAAATCCACAAAACTGAAAACCAAAACTTTAAAACCTTTGCACAAAAAAAGTTTATATTTAATACAGGAGATGATTCTCAAGATCCATTATATTGTACAAGAATAAAGACCACAAACATTAAACCCGGACAGCTTGTTTGTAACTCTTACCCAGTATCTCTACTGGTGTCATCTCTCTGAAAGTAACAGGTTCACTGTTGAATGAATGCACATATACGAGTGTGAGGGCAGTTTGGTGTGAGTATGTGTGGGCCCAGCAAGCATGCCTGCCTAGGATAATCAATGGTGGTATGCACTTGAGTGTATGTGTGCAGTATCTGTGCATGTATGTGTGTAGCGCACATGAGTGCACAAGTGAGCATGTGTAAGTGTTGTGCATGCCTCTGTGTGTGCATGTGTGTGTGTGTGTGTGTGTGTATGTGTATGTTTTGTGTGTATGTGTTCTCTGTGTGTGTGTGTGTGTGTGTGTGTGTGTGTGTGGTTTTTGTGTGTTTGGTGAATGTGTTTTGCATGTGTGTGCATATGTGTGTGTGTGTGTGTGTGTGTGTGTGTGTGTGTGTGTGTGTGTGTGCATGTGGGGGGTGTTTGTGTTTGTGTGTGTGTGTGTGTGTGTGTGTTGTGTATTTTGAGCATGTGTGTGTGTTGTGTGTTTTGTGTTATTGTGTGTGTGTGTGTGTGTGTGTGTTTTGTGTGTTATTGTGTGTGTGTGTGTGTGTGTGTGTGTGTGTGTGTGTGTTTTGTGTGTTATTGTGTGTGTGTGTGTAATCACCTTGTCACTGCCTTTCCGTCCATAGGAGCTGCCTGACTCTGCCTTGCCAGACCTGGAACTGTCTTTACTGGTGACTGCAGACTTAGTCTTGCTCTGTTTGGCCACCTGTGGCAATTCATACAATGCATTACACTGTGGCAATTCATACAATGCATTACACTGTGGCAATACATACAATGCATTACACTGTGGCAATACATACAATGCATTACACTGTGGCAATACATACAATGCATTACACTGTGGCAATACATACAATGCATTACACTGTGGCAATACATACAATACATTACACTGTAGCACAGTAAGGCAATACATACAATACATTTCACTGTGGCACAGTAAGGCAATACATACAATACATTTCACTGTGGCACAGTAAAGCAATACATACAATACATTACACTGTGCCAATACATTCACTACATTACACTGTCAATCATACATGCAAAATAGTATGGCAGAGCACAGATCAGAACTATGCAGCACAGCACAATACAGCAGAGCACAGGAACAAAATGGCACAGCAAGCACTGTGTACAGACAGAAAGACAAGCACAGTGAGCACTGTGTACAGACAGAAAGACAAGCACAGCAAGCAATGTGTACAGACAGAAAGACAAGCACAGTGAGCACTGTGTACAGACAGAAAGACAAGCACAGTGAGCTGAGTACAGACAGAAAGACAAGCACAGTGAGCTGAGTACAGCTCAGCAGGGGCCACGCAACTGCATTTCTGATACGACATTCACAAATGGTGCTGAGGGGCCTTGCCAACTTTAAGCTCCCTCCTCTTGTCAGGCAATTTTCACACACCTGATGAGAAAATAGTAGCTGTGGATGGAGAAAGAGCTAGAGACACCACATCTTGTGCCATCCTGACAGGCAGTGTCTGTTGATGGCTCTCAGGCCATCCCGTGCCATTCCCTCACCTTCCCTTTCCCTTTGGCAGAATGTCACAGGCAAGAGTTTTATTGTCCCAACCTTTCCACTGGCTCCTCCTTCACAGAGGATGTTCCTCATCCCTGATGAGGAACATGACAATGGTGACTCTTTCCTTACTCCGAGACTGACTCTCTTCGCTTTAAATCTTATCCATGCCCAGCTCACCCTTTCAAGCAGATGTCTTGGGACTTTTCCAGCACCAGCTTTTGTTGCTGTCAAGACCATGGTGTTATCCATGAAGACATTCAGCAGCGGCAGAGCCTGGCTCTGGGTAGAATGCACTCCCCCAGTTTCCTCCTAAGAGGTCTTCATCGTGACATATATTGCCATGATAACGAGCAGTGAGGAGATGGCTCAGCCCTTCTGTATCCCATTTTCAAGGCCCTGCCAGTCATTTGTGTAGTTCCTGCTCAAGAAGTACATCCAGAGGATGTTGAAGTAGTGCATAATTAGGCTGACTGCTTTCTTTGGAATCCAGAAAAAATGAGGTGCATAGTCAATCAGGTTATGAGGGATGGAGTCATAAGCTATTGCCAGATCCAGCCATGTCGTATGCAGTGTACCCTTGTCACTCGCATGACATGTTGAATTGCACTGCAAATCACAGCTACATATTCCAAGCAACCAGGGAAGCCTAGAATCCCTACTTTCTGGCTGATGTGTTGATCAGGCTTTTGTCAAGCATGCAAATGTTAAGGTGCTTGTTGAGGGTGGGGAAAAACATTTTCCTCTCCACATTCAACAGGGATATGGGATTAAAATGCCCTGTACTCAAACTCAAAAAGTTTTCTTCCTCCATGACAAAGACTCCATTATCAATGCACCATTCTTGGGGAATCACTCTTCTTTCATGCCAGCCTCGAGAGCTTCTACAGGATGTGCACATGTCAACATTTGCAGAGGCAGTGCAGTGTGCCCTTTTCTCCAGGGCACTGGCTGGTCAGGCTCTGCTCATTGCTTCCCTAACCTCTGCCCAGCTAGGATCTGAGAAGTCCAGCTGTCCACCTGAGTTTGTTGGCCCGTTCCCTATGTGGAAACATGGGGTTGACCTCTGAAGATCAGATTAAGAGCAGTGAAGACTCTTGAAGGATTGTTTGTTGTTGTTGTTTCAGGGCAACAGTCATCTTCCCCCTTAATTTCTGCTCAAACAGCTGCTTTGCACAAAAAAAGTATTCTGGGCCTTTCAACCTCTCTTTCTCTTGGTCTTTTTATTTAGTCATGGCTAGTGCTCTCGTCCATTCCTCGACGTCATCCAGGAGCTGCTTGATGTGCAACCATTTTTTTCCTCTGAAACAGATCTAATGGTCTTCCTCAACAGTGCTGCTGCTTCTGTAGACTTTCTCCTGTTGGCTGGTGTGGGTCGTCCTCTGCCTCGAGTGGAAACAAGTCAAGGCAGTTGATGCAAACAATGCAGATGATGGAGGTCACTGCAAGTAGCCATCCCTTGAGAGGTCATTTCAAGCTGGCCTGCAGGATCTTCATCATCCCTGCATCAAGCTGCTCTCATGCTGTGGAGTGGTTTGCCTTGGGCCAGTGACTGCACTGCTTGACATTGAGCTGTCCTGCAGCAAGCTGCTCTCATGCTGTGGAGTGATTTGCCTTGGGCCAGTGACTGCACTGCTTGACATTGAGCTGTCCTGGTGCTGTAGAAGGCTCCACACAGAGTAACAGGATGCCATGATTAGCTTCCCCATCCTGTTGATGCCGGTTCCTCTCTCAAGCATCCCCTTGCTGGGAGGAAGCTTTGAATTGCTTCACCTATAGGCCGTCCTCTCTAACTCTGTGGGTTTTCCCATCCCTTTTCATCTGGCACATATTTCCACAGCAGCATGCCATGATGTCCATGGGCAGGGCCAAATCATTTGCAGGTGTGTCTGTACTGGCAACCTCTACATTCACAGCAAAATGTTGAAGAGAACAGCACAGTTTTAGTCCATTCTGGCAGTGTGCAGTAAAGCACAGTGCGGTGCAGCATTTTACATCCGAGTGCAGCAAAACTTGTCATGGCACAGCCTAGAACTGTGCAGTACAGGACAGCATAACACCCCGAAATCAGCCCAGGCCAATTGAACACAGTACTGTTCATCATATCATCTACAGTATGTCACTTTGCAAAGAAACACAAACAAAGAGATGCATTAAAGTTCCCTTAAATGGACGTAGATATATTTTGGTCACAGCAACAGAGGACAGCAGTCATCTTGAGCATGGAACAAATCACAACACCACATGGCTTTGCAAAAATGTCAACAGGTTGAGCCACCGCACAAAATCCCAATCTTGGAAAATAATAAGTTCATCATTACAAAAGGTTTATTCACCTGGTGCCAATGTATTCTTGCAGCACACAATAAATACAGAATAACACAGGAGAGTGCAATACAAAAGGGGAAAAAAGTTTGGAAATGAAGAATCGCAATTCCTTCATGGCATGCTTTATCTCCATGGACTTGACAGACTTTAATCCTCCTAATACCAACCCTAGGGTTTTCTGAACCTCACCACAAGCAAACAAGTGACAGAGACCGCAACACTACATACCATCTTCTTTATAGTCTTGGAGCACCGCGAGCAATACCAGACATTGCGTGGGTCGTTCACTTCTTCCTCAGTGATGGGTGGCCGATGACACTCTTTGTGGTAGAGTTTGTGACAGTCCTGACACTCGATGAGGTTGGTGTCTAGACCCATGCCAATCTGGCTGCAAGTATGAAGGAAAAGACACAACTACAATTACCTGGGCAACATCACTGTCAAGGGAGCACTACTAACTAACAACTGACAACATCAACTGACAACATCAACTGACAACTGACAAGGGCAACTGACAAAATCTTTTATTCCATTAGGCCAGAGACCTGTGTCAAAACAAGGTTACAAAAATAACAACCATCACCAACAAAATAAAATCATGTAAAAGAAAGCAGTTCTAAACGCATCAAGACTATTTAAGTCTTGCAAAGGATTAATGGCTTGCATTATAGTGACAGCAATGGTCATTTCAGCATATGGAATGCTGTGGCAAATTGAGAATGGACCAAGAAATGCGTCTCTACCATCATGATGATCTGAGGAATCTTTGGAGGGGAGACTTGTCTGGTGGCTTGCCAAATCTGCCTTGACAAGTAACTGCATCTTTTCCGCACACTGCACATTCCAATGTGATGATACAGCAGGCTGTAATCGTGCCGGCTTTTTCACATTTGCTGATGGTGGTGGCCACACATTTTTTGGCTGTTCTGATGATTCCGTCACGTGGAGTAATGTCGCTTGCTCATGTTGGTGGAAGCAGGGCTCAGAGAAACAGCACTCAGTGCTCTTGTACTGAAGTCAAAGGATATCTGGTATTCCTTTTAACATTCTCCCCCAAAATCTCCATAAAAGTCTTTTGCCACTTTGGCGAACACTCTTTCCAAGTCTTCCAGTGAAGACTCCCCCGCCTCCCTCCCTCCTGTGGCTTCTTTATTTTCCTGCACTTAAGTCTCAGAACATTCACAGCATACTTTGGCTGCTGTGCTAGCACTTGGCAGACTCACCAGCCTAACACACTACTGACACACTGTCAGTGCATTAATCCCGTGATTCCCCATCTTCTTGTGTGGGGTGAGACTCAAGCACTGCATGCACTGATGCAGCACACTCCTCACTTACAAAAATGGCCTTTCTTTCCAAATTGTCCCAAAAGTCTTCTTTTGTTGAGCAACGCAGTGGGATGCAAGAAAATGACACATCTGGTCTTTGTATGTACATCCTCTGGCACTGCTAATCTAGGCGTTGCTGGCTTGGGGGCTTGCATCCCCAGCAGTTTGCTCTGATACTGGGCGATGGCTGGTGTTTTCAGGCTTGAAACAAAGCATGAGAAAGGAGTTTTGGTCATCTGCCTCATCTGCAGTGACCTTTCCAAGATGTCAGCCCCAGAGTTCAGAGAAGAGTCACCAGAACAGCTTCCGCAGCTGCTGGTAGTCCAGTAACTGGCATGGTGGTGCCAATTTTTTTAAATCAAAATTCATTAGATCACTAGCAACTGTGATGGGGAAAGGCAAAAATTCAGGACAGAGCAGAGAAGATTATTATCAAGGGAGTAACATGGCACAGAAATGAGATTTGAAAGGCCTCTACCCAACTTCCAAATCCCGTGAGCCATGACTTGTCAGCAGAAGTTTTGGGAAATCTGCACAAAATGTTAGTGGTAGGTATTCTTACTTAGTGATGTAAATGTAAAATACAAAATGCCTGGTATGTGTGCCCATTGGTATACATGTACATCTAAAAAATCTGGATTGCCACACATTATTCATAGAGACTGATATAATCATCAAGAATCCAGATTAAACTGCAGATGCTT
Source organism: Theodoxus fluviatilis (assembly GCA_034096865.1). Classification (NCBI taxonomy): domain Eukaryota; kingdom Metazoa; phylum Mollusca; class Gastropoda; order Cycloneritida; family Neritidae; genus Theodoxus; species Theodoxus fluviatilis. Next base: position 21,541 of record JAWQFJ010018119.1, read on the forward strand.
TTTGGAGTAGGCCCTCCGAGCCCAGTGGTCCAGGATTGCAGCAGATGAGGGGGCAATGAGGCGCTATAGCTGTGTGTTACACTTGCTTGTTGTGTGTGCCTATGTACAAGTGTTAGCATATATATATACATGTGTATCTAAAAAATATGGTTTGTCATATAAGATTCATGGTGGCTAAAATAATGCACCTCTTCTCAGTTTCATATACATAATACTCCCCCCCACCTTTGGATGGGCTTCGGTGACTATTCTATGCCTGTACGCTTACTGCAACTCATGTGCTAGTTTTGGGTGTCCACATACATGCTTTATGTACCGTCTTGCATGTTATTCAATTCTGTTTGTATGGACTTGCATTAATTATTGTTTGTTTGTGTGCTGATGTCGTGCATTCTGCGGATCATGTTTATGTACCCTGCTTTATGTGTATAGTTATATGGTTAATCCTGTTGATATTGTTTCCATTGAGTATGCTGACTCTGTGCGGTCATATATGTTGTTGATATAATTCATGTCTTCCATGCTCCTTTTATGTCGTAATATTGTTTGTCCTGCATCGGGTATTGTTTGCCTGGGTGCTATTGCCATGTTCGTTGCTGGTTGCTCATGTGTATTGTGCTTTGTGTGTATGACTTCATTGTTTCAGTTACATCGTCTTGTACGGAGTGTTCTCTTTCTGCGTACTTGTGCCATATGCGATGGGCTTTCATCCGTTCTGTGCTTTATGTGGGGGCCTGTGGTTGGTCCCGTTATTGTTTGGCTTGTGTGTTGATGCCATGTACATGTGCCGTGTCTTATTGGTTTATTGGTTTCGCCTGTGTCAAGTTGTTGCTGTGGCATGTTGCTTTGGGCTTGGTCTACTTGTGTGCTTATGCATTGTATGTGTACTGTGGTTGAGTTGGCTTTACTTGTGTTTGGCATTATTTATATGTTTCATGTCTTTCATGCCTGTAAAGCGCTTTGAACATGCATATGAAAATGCGCTGTATAAATAAACTTTATTATTATTTATTATTAGTATGGATCCAGATTACACTGCAGACATGTATGGAAACGTGTGTTCATCTATGCATTCCAAGGTGCATGCAACTGTGTGCATTCAAAATTACATGTAGGTTTGAGTCCATTCAATGAAATAGATGTGCATGTGTGTGTGTGTGTGTGTGTGTGTGTGTGTGTGTGTGTGTGTGTGTGTGTGTGTGTGTATGTGTGTGTTTTCATACTTTTTTGTACATGCTTGTGCATGTGTGTGTGTTAACACAACTGTGTGTGTGCGTGTGTGTGCGCGTGCGCACACATGCGTGCATGTGTGTGTGTGTGTGTGAGCATGTGTGTGTGTGCGCGTGTGTGTGTATGCCTGCCTTTATCTCAGCCTATCTTGCAGACCCCTATCAAGAAGCACTATTCATGAGGAGTTGTCCGTCATCAGGCAGACTATATCTAGTGATCCCCCAAACTTGACTGAGAAGCTACGGCAAAAGGTCCTTCAGTATGGTGGGATCAAGACTATGGTTCAGCTTCCTGAGTCTCTGAAGTAATTTCAATGTTCCGCCCCTTTCAAGGCTCATCTCAAAGTCCAACCATACCTTTTTCATTGCTGTGATGCTGTGCAGTAAGCATGTTCGCAGTGTGATAAATAGCCCTAAAAATGATAATCATCCATACATCCATTTATTCACCCTCCCATCCATCCACCCACGCACCCATCCATCCATCCTTCCATTAATCAATCCATCCACCCACCCACCCACACACCCACCCGTCCGTCCGTCCATCCTTGAATGCATGGCTGTGAGGAGGACTTACTTGCAGATGACGCAGGCCAGCCCCATCTCCATGGCAAAGTTGTCCACCCCAATGCTGGTCTCCTCATCAGTGGACTCCTCATACTGCTTCTCCAGCTCATCCTTTTCCGACTCCTCTCTCTCCTCATCCTCCGAGTCCTCCATGTCTCTTTCCTGTTTCCTTCTGGCCTGGTCTGCCTTCTCTTTCTCCCTGCGCCTCTCCTCAGACTCTGCTGCTGCATCACTGATTTTGAGTTTCTTCATGTCAACTCCTGAGTCGCCTCCATCAGCTCTCTGCAGAGTCAGAAGTAAAGAAAAGCTCAGTTATGAAAGACATAAAAGACTGAGCAACCATTGCAAAAAATAGATGAAAATCATACGTAAAAAATAACTAAAGCTATAAAATGAAGTCTAGTTCTCTGAATTAAAGTTTCCCCTTACAAGAAGGAAAATTATGCAAATGGATAACATCATGTGAACCTTCTCATCGTCAACAACTACGTTCACCTCACAGCACATGAAGCTATGCATCGCAGATGAGTTTAAGCTTTCCTACATCTTGGGACACAAACACCTTCTAAAGCTCAACAAATAAAAGTATTTAGTAAAGGATGTGAAGAACCACATTACAAAATGGTTTTGTTTCCCTATATCTTCAGACACAAACTCCTTCCGAAGCTCAAGAAATATAATAATAGATCAATTCAGTTAAAAATGTGAAGAACATTTACTTTTGGAGAAGAAAAAAATCCTTCAAGAAGCCAGCTAATTTAAACTTCATAATCTAAAACAAGTCAATTTCTGATAACTGAGGCACTCAACAAAACATATTACCAGCTCAACCATCAGTATCATGCCAAAGGTGTTCCTGAATGGGCTTAGGAAATTAATTAAAGACTGTTCACAGATTGTAAAAAGTTTCTACCATGTTCATAGGCAAATATGCAGAGCAATCACAAATACAATATTTTTGTGTGAAAATAAAGTCACTTCCAAAGACCACTAAAGGATGAGTCCATATGTGCAGTTCAAGAAATACAACATCCAAGCATTACAGTTGGCTGGAGCTGCTTGATGCTTCCTTCCCCAGTTGCAACCCTGGTCACTGAGTTTTGGGGCCTGCTCTACATCAGACTCCTGGGCTAATTAGTGTGGGAGAAAAATAAGATAATTGTAATATTCAACTCAGTTGTCTGAAGGACAATTAACTCTCTTACCACCAGTACCTTGGGGAAAAAATCTAACTCCAAACCCCACAATAAGGAAGGCAACTGCATACATTTTAACTGGTACTTTATATAAAAATCAATTAAACTTTGTGGAACGTAGTGCAACTTCCACGGGTGAGAAAGGTCATTTTTTTGCAGGGTGCAATGTGATCTCTGGTGGTTAGAGGGCTAAGGTGATCCAAAACTGGCATTTTTGTGACTTTGTTTTGAAAATATTGGAACTTCAGAGCCAGGCAGCTTCTGAACAACTCATGTTCAACTTCTGGACACTTGTACCCTGGGACTTCCTCGCAAATGAAGGATCATCTCTCATCTGTCAGCCATCTGGTTAAAACTTGCTTGTTCAAGACCATGTATCTAGTGAAGATGGGCAAAAAGAAATCTGGACATTATACTTTATACAATGAAAGTAAAAATGCTTCATTCTGAAAATATCTAGGACTGGTGCAAATACCAGGGACAATGAGAGTGGATTGATGGATGGATGGATGGATGGATGGATGGTGTTTTATGGCCTATCAGCCTTTGTAGGCTATGTAAGGCCATTACGCGAAAAAATCACTAGAACAGTTTAGAGTAAACGCAAATCAAGTCAGGGTGTCCCTAGTTATTCGCCTCTTACAAATCGCGTAGGGAGACGCGGTGGGTCAATTCTTACCCCGAACCCACAGGGGGATAATGTGAGTGGAAAAGAGGACAAGTTGCCAAAGGGATTGGGGGGGAAGGAGTGTGGGAGTAAATGGCTAAGAGGGATATTGTGAGTGGAAAAGAGGACAAGTTGCCAAAGGGAATGGGGGGGAAGGAGTGTGGGAGTAAATGGCTAAGAGGGATATTGTGAGTGGAAAAGAGGACAAGTTGCCAAAGGGAATGGGGGGGAAGGAGTGTGGGAGTAAATGGCTAAGAGGGATATTGTGAGTGGAAAAGAGGACAAGTTGCCAAAGGGAATGGGGGGGAAGGAGTGTGGGAGTAAATGGCTAAGAGGGATATTGTGAGTGGAAAAGAGGACAAGTTGCCAAAGGGAATGGGGGGAAGGAGTGTGGGAGTAAATGGCTAAGAGGGATATTGTGAGTGGAAAAGAGGACAAGTTGCCAAAGGGAATGGGGGGGAAGGAGTGTGGGAGTAAATGGCTAAGAGGGATATTGTGAGTGGAAAAGAGGACAAGTTGCCAAAGGGAATGGGGGGGAAGGAGTGTGGGAGTAAATGGCTAAGAGGGATGTTGTAAACATGGGGGAATGTTGAGGAAGCTCCTTCCAGGACAATGTTGTATTTTGGCACATGTATCAAGAACTTTGAACCAACACTCACAGTCACACAGAGGGGGAGGTGCATCAAAGACTTTGAACCAACACTCACAGTCACACAGAGGGGGAGGTGCATCAAAGACTTTGAACCAACACTCACAGTTACACAGAGGGGAAGGTGCATCAAAGACTTTGAACCAACACTCACAGTCACACAGAGGGGAAGGTGCATCAAAGACTTTGAACCAACACTCACAGTCACACAGAGGGGAAGGTGCATCATAGATGTTCACCCTCTGGTTTCAATCTCATTCAATGAACACATAGTTACGACACGTGGTAGCTGCTGATTGTGAGAGAGATGTGAAGAAGGCAGTGAGGGTGAGGGTGGGGTGGAGTGTCTGGGGGTTGGGTGAGGTAGATGGGTGGCAGGATGGCTGCAGCGGCAGAAATGGATTGGGAGAATCTAAGACAGAGTGGGTATAAAAAGAGTCAAATAGTCAAACCATGTCCACAGTTACTCTATTCCCAGTCAATCATAGTTCAAGCTTTCCACACTTTCAGTTTTAAAACAATGTGAATAATACATGATAATTTCTTAAACAGTCCATTTGCACCTTGGCTTGATGCAGAGGTGCAGCATGTGACAAAACAAGCCCGCTGAGTGTGGTGGGGACGGGGGTAGGGCAGGAAGTGGGGCTGGAGGAGGGGCTGGGGGTGGGTGTGTAAGGTGCAAGGAGTTGATGGTAGGGAGAATTTTGGGGGGGAAGTGAGGTGGGGATTGAGTGAGGATGATTGGTGAGTGGGGGATGGAGGAGGTTAGAAGGGACATGTGTGCATGTGCATATGTGACCAGCCACGTCAAAACCAGTGCTAAGTCTGAGAAAAGGCAGGGAGGGTCAATCTGGGTGATTTTCACTTTTTGATAAAAATAGATTCTACATGGTTCAAACTATCATGCCAGTAAAGGAAACATTTAGAAAAATTATATTTTGATGGTAAAATAAAGACTTTTGTGTTATGTATTGTTTCAAAAGCTCCCTGTAATTAGCGTTAATTGCCTCATTTTAGCCGCAATAAACACACCTAAACCCTTGCAGAACCCCTTCATGTT
>JAWQFJ010018122.1:0-17500 GCA_034096865.1 Theodoxus fluviatilis
GCGATTATAATCGTGTAAGATTGTTTGCGTTTGTGGAGGTGGTTTGTTTAAGTAGCTAAGGAATTGTGTAGGGTTGTGAAGAATTGTTCGTGTTTTAGATAGATTGTTCACGTAGCGACGAATACCTATTGCTTTAACGTGTTGTGCTATGGGAAAACGGACGTGTTCACCTCTCTTTGTTCTGCCCTGAACAAAGGCACGTGAGCACGTGAGTACGGATGAGTCAGCAGGCTTTTGTTAGTTGGGGAGGGGGTCGGGGTGGTCATTGCTCTTTGTTGTGGATGGGGGGTGGGGACTTCAAGCCTCCCTTACTTCCGATGCTGTAGGTAACTGGCCCTATGATTGGATCCCAGGGGCGGAAACAGAAGGGCCTGATGGGGGAATAGTCAAGCCGTATAAATACATTGTCCATGTTCCGAAGCGGGAGTGAGAGCGCCGAGTAATAACATGTAGGAGCGAGGAGAGCTCGTGTGGCTGTTGGCGCGTGTAGAAGCGCATCCGCCGTCACTGTATGCCATGTCCAGTCTGGAATAAACATCAAGTAAGTTCACCTTCTGAGTCCATCTTCCTACGTTCCTGGCGAAAGCGAGGACGAATCGGGTCGCAAGTATTGTTTTCGTAACAGTATGTATTATGTTTTTGCCACCGACAAAACGAATTTCCTTGTACAATGAGGACAATAAAAACCGCTGGCGCTGAACCTCCAGGTTTTGGCATATTTTTTAAAAAATGAAAAAGATCGGGTTCGAACCCGCAACCTCTCGAGAAAAGATGGGGAAAAACACACATGAACAAAAACACAATAAACCAGGTCGGGTTGGAACCCACAACCTCTCGAAAAAAGAGAAGACAAAAGTTTCAGCGCAGAATCGAACCTGGTCATGCATGACCACGAGTCCAATGCTCTACCACACGAGCCATTAGACTTAGAGAATTGATATGACACTGAGACAAAAGTTCGCCACCCTAAAGTGGACAATGCTGGTGAAAAAAAAATCTATATTTTCATTTGTTTGTTTGTGTTTCATGAAAGTGTTGTGTATGAAGTATCTTTATTTATGGATAAAAAGATAATAGTTGTTGTGGGTTTTCTGTAATTCTTTGTTAATGCCGACGCTGGACATCTGATGGTGGTTACAGGAGGACAAAAATGTAAAGCTATTTCTGATTTGAAGAAAAAAATTGCGCGATCGCGTAATGCTGAAAACCAGCAAAATTGAAACGTTCTCCGCCAACTGTGGAACAGAACGAGTCAATCCTGTTAACACGATGCATAACTGGTAGGTTTTTAGGCTAGATTCGCTTCGAAAAGTTGCAGATAATCTGATGGTGTTAGACTGCAAGTGTAACTTTTCTGACTTGCATTCCACTCAACACATTTTTGACTTGGTGGACATGTACTCGATTAATTGACTCGATTAAATTGAACTGATGTATTTGATATAAATTTGTATTAATCCTGAAAAATTATGAAATCATACTTCATTCATTCGCGCATTAGTCTTGGCAGCGTTCAGCGGACGAAGTAAACATCAAACTACTAGGACCATAACGTCAGAGCGAGTAGCAGACGAAACTATCACCGTCACGTGACACAAACCGGCCAATCAGAAGCGATGACGCCGGATGTGAAATTCCTGCTATCTTACGGTGGTAATAATCGGACAAAGTCTGAATAATCTGAGAAAGAAACTCGAATTGGTTCATTATTTGTATGAATGCGAGTTTTTTGGTCGACTTCGGTAAATTTCGCGCTGCCTCGCAGTGATGATTGTATACGAAGCTGTCGTCTGATAGGCGAAAGCGATCCGCGAAGCCAGCGAAGTTTCGACCATGATATGAAAGGACAAAATCGCGATAGGTCGTATCAGGGTCGATTAAAAATGCTAAAATGATTGTACTACACAATTGTAGGAAAATGGATGATAGTTCGTGAAATTTGAGTGGTCTTGTACATTTGTAAGTTGCGAGTTGTAAGCGTAATATCATTGAAAATTCAAGCTCTAAATCTAATATCAGTTAGCACGCATTTAAAAAAATCACATCTACGCTTACAACTCGCTTTTTCGCTTACAACTGTCATGAGGTCAGCGCCTTATCATGGGCTGACCTCATGACAAGCTGGCCAATGAGATGCAAGGAACGAAACGGCCATCTCTTTCCGTGGTTTTCATTGGTTCGAACACTGGAGTTGTAAGCGAAAAAGAACTTGTGTAATATCGAAAATTCAAGCTCTAAACCTAATATCAGCTAGCACGCATTAAAAAAAATCACATCTAAGTAAACCAGCCAGCCTAGTACTGTGAACAGATTTGAAAGCGACAGCAAGAAAACAATAAAAAAATCTCGAACACTCAGGTCTAATCTAAGCGAAAGAACTTGTCACTGTGTACCAACCAAGCCCCTTGGAGCCGACGCGCCGCCAAGCGGCGGCAAGGGAGATAATTTCCAAAAAAGTCGCTCATTGTACTTGCAAATGACGTAACGTTATTAATGACGTCAAATTTGGCTATTCCGTCAATTGTCATTTCAATAATTTTTAGACCGGTAATTTCGAGAATACGACCTTAAAAAACCACTTTCTCTTCAAGCCTCGATTCTGAAAATTTGATACATTCAATCGGACCTAACTTCCAGTTAGTGTGCAAAATGTCAAGGAAATCCGTCCAGTAGTTTTTGAGATATAAGCCGTGGAGTCGGGACAGACAGACAGACAGATGAAGTCTGTAGGACCTCCAGTAAACCTGGAGGGATAAAGTATCTTGTATCTTGTATCTTGTATCTTTCTTTGGGAAACTCGAAACCAAATATTAAAAAAAGTTATTTCTTACAGTGAACTTCGGGGCATTAGGCCCCAAAATAAAATACATAGTTTGGTACGTTTCATCACATCCTAAGCATATAAAATAACTTACAAATGCATAGAATCTCACAGAAGAAGAAAAAAAATCTTAATTTTAATTTTACTGTAAAAAATTTTTGCCAGTGCACAGAAGTAAGGGCCAAAATGACATGATTCAGCCCCGCTACCCTGTTGGTAGCCTCTGACAGCTTATAGCAACCCAACAAGCTGCATGTGATACCATTCATCAAACAAAATGTATTGTTTCCATTTCTTTCTTATGATTTGTTTATATACTTATGGCAGAAACTGCTGTTTTCTTGACATAATGCTACAGAATCAGGTACAGAAAATTGAAGTGACACAGGCACCAACAATTAAGTCTTTTACTGACATTTTCAGGATAAATATATGAAACAGAAAAAAGAAACACATGCTAATTTCCAGTAGAGGTGTGTGTGTGTGTGTGTGTGTGTTTAGTAGTTATAGAGTTGGCGGTACCAGCTCATTAATTAACACTTCTAATTAGCAGACTAGCTGTTCACTTTTTAAAAACTGATTGGCAAACTAATGACTTTTTTAGTCTGAGGAGGAGGCAGGGATGGAGGGAGGAGGCAGCACTCCGGCTGCCTGCCTACATACTCCAGCCTGTGTCCGAGCACCCTTAATTGGACCACTAATTACTTTGATTAAATATTAAAGGGACATAACTTGCTTGTCATGACGAAAATGTCGGCCAAGTCAGTGACAACGCCAACTGTCCTACTTTTTTTTACCATGTTGGCAGAGCATATGCCAAGCTTTCTTATCGGAGTGCCACGGGCTCTACACGCCAGTATCCCCTCCACCTCATGCACTGCCTCGCTTTCCCAGGGCGGCTCCCCCGCAGCCAGGCAAAACAAATCAATACGCCAGCTCACACTGCCCCTGCACTGCTGACGCCTGGCTGTCTGTGCATGTGCTCTCTCTGTCTCTCTCTCTCTCTCTGTCTGTCTGTCTCTCACACACACACGCACACAAACACACACACACACACACACACGCACACACCTTGTCAAGGTGTCGTAACAAACACAAGTGACAAACACAGGGAAATTCCTATTCAAGGGAAGTAATACCTGCTGCTACTCAAAATTACCTAGCTTGCACCGTAAAACACAAACGCTACCCGTCTGTCTGTCTCTCTCTGTCTATGTCTCTGTATCTCAGTCTATCTGTCTCTCCTTCGATTCGATGTAGAAATGTTTTTTTTTAAAGAAGTTTATTGTAACCAGATGGAGTGCAGCTATAGATGCTTTAAACTGTTTGATCTAATCTTAACAGTTCAGCGTAATGCCTTTTCTTGTTTTGCACGTTGTCTGGTTGGCGTTTTCATTTTTTTGAATGGTTAATTCCATTTTTTGGATTGTTAATTAAGTAACTGGAAGCCTTGTGCACGTGCTGCACGGCTGTTCTGGCTTATCGCCGGGCATTTTAGATTCTTCGCATGCTTTTTGACTCACATGCGAAGCAAAAGTGAGTCTATGTACTGAGCCGTGTCGTCCGTCCGTCCGGGCGTCCGTCCGTCCGTCCGTCCGGGCGTAAAAAACTTAAACGTTGGATTTTTCTCGGAGACTATTAAGTCTATCAACACCAAATGTGGCATGATGGTGTATGATGACAAGGCCTCAAAAAACATACATGGTGACTTGACCTTGCTTCAAGGTCAAGGTCACAGGAGCCATAAATGTGGTCTCAAAAACAGTCATTTTTCACATTTTCCCAATTTTCTCCCACGTTATTGAGAATGGCGACCTTAGCTACAAGTGGTATATAGGTCAAAGCAAGTCCTATCTTTTGATACCAGTTTGGTTGACCTTGCTTCAAGGTCAAGGTCACAGGAGCTCTTCAAAGTTGGATTGTATACATATTTTTAAGTGACCTTGACCCTGAACTATGGAAGATAACTGTTTCAAACTTAATAATTATGTGGGGCACATGTTATACTTTCATCATGAGACACATTTGGTCACATATCATCAAGATCAAGGTCACTTTGACCCTTATGAAATGTGACCAAAATGGGGTAGTGAACCACTAAAAGTGACTATATCTCATGGTAGAAAGTGCCAATAAGCACCATTGTGCTTCCTATGTCTTGAATTAACAGCTTTGTGTTGCATGACCTTGGATGACCTTGACCTTGGGTGGGTCAAGGTCACATGTATTTTGGTAGGAAAAATGTGTAAAGCATTTCTTTGTGTATGATGTCATTGGTAGGTTTAGTTGTTTGACCTTGACCTTGAAGGTCACCTGAAGGTCAAGATCATATAAAGGTCAAGGTCAAGCATGTGAGTCGTATGGGCTTTGCCCTTCTTGTTTGGTTTGTATTTCACCAATGCAGTCAATGAATTCTGTTTCTTCACGTTAAAAGTGAGCTTATTCATTTTCTCGTGCCGGCCTAGTGGTCGCTCTATTTAAGAGGGATAGCATTGTTGTCTCAGACACTAGCCGCTCCGGATCGTAGGGTGAGTGTGAATGGTCTTTTGTTCTCCTTGTGTATCGTTCATTTTTTACCTCGTACGCCTCGTTTGTTGTGTTGTAGACGAGGGAGAAATGACTATTTCTTTTCATTTGTTTGTTTCAGATCTTGGCTTGGAATTTTGTGGTCTGGGCATGGATGGTTGAATGTTGATTTGTGCTGTGGAGGTGAAGGGTTGGTGATTTGTGCTGTGGAGGTGAAGGGTTGGTGATTTGTGCTGTGGAGGTGAAGGATTGTGAATTGGAAGTTTTGTGTTTGTAATTGTTTCATTTGACTCTCTGAGTATTAAACCCTTTTGTATTCATTTATCGATACTTGCGTGTTCTGTTTCGTGGACGTCTTTTCCTAAGTAGCCCAGGGGTAGGAAGTTCCTTCCATATTACAGGGTCGAGAGTTGTCTACAAGCCGCCGCCACCACCACCCAGCAACTCTTGACACTGTGCATGCGCTCTCTCTGTCTCTCTCTCTCTCTGTCTGCAGACACTTGCAATGTGAAGATAAAGATATGGCTAAACTGTGCATTGTGAAACAATCACCATGATTGAAATTAACCATTCAGATTTTTCTCATCCCAGGATTGAACCATGGCACTGTGCCTCACACATAATTAGAACACAAACCTTGCTTGCCCATCATTACCATGATGGTTATAGTTACACATGATTTTGAGTCAGTTAAAATGCTGAAGAGAAAGCCTACATGTATGTTATGCATACACTGAATTGCTCTTGAAAACAAGTGCAGTCATTTACTTCAGGGGGGAAAAAAAATCACAATGATGCAAGTGTTTTACACCATCTCAAAGCAGTGCATAGTACTTGAGACCCAGTCTGTGGTTGACATGATCCGCTGGTGTAAAGACTGTATCCAATGTAAAGACTGTTGCAACAGCTGCCTGCCTCCATAGGGAAACAAGAAGGGCAAAGCCCATACGACTCACATGCTTGACCTTGACCTTTACATGACCTTGACCTTTACATGACGTTGACCTTCAGGTGACTTTCAAGGTCAGGTCAAACAACTAAACTTGACATCAATGACATCATACACTAAGAACTGCTTCACACATTTTTCCTACCAAAATACACGTGACCTTGACCCAAGGTCATCCAAGGTCATGCAACACAAAGCTGTTAATTCAAGACATAGGAAGCACAATGGTGCTTATTGGCACTTTCTACCATGAGATATGGTCACTTTTAGTGGTTCACTACCCCATTTTGGTCACATTTCATAAGGGTCAAAGTGACATTGACCTTGATGATATGTGACCAAATGTGTCTCATAATGAAAGTATAACATGTGTACTACAATGTTATGAAGTTTGGAAGAGTTATCTTCCATAGTTCAGGGTCAAGGTCACTTAAAAATATGTATACAATCCAACTTTCAAGAGCTCCTGTGACCTTGACCTTGAAGCAAGGTCAAGTCACTGTGTATGTTTTGTGAGGCTTTGTCATCCTACACCATCATGCCAAAGTGGGTGTTGATAGACTTAATAGTCTCCGAGAAAAATCCAACGTTAAAGTTTTTTACGGATGACAGGACGCCCGGACGCCCAGACAAACGGTGACCTTGACCTTGATGATATGTGACCAAATGTGTTTCATGATGAAAGTATAACATGTGTACTACACTGTTATGAAGTTTGGAAGTGTTATCTTCCATAGTTCAGGGGCAAGGTCACTTCAAAATATGTATACAATCCAACTTTAAAGACCTCCTGTGCAAGGTCAAGTCACTATGTATGTTTTTGTACGCCTTGTCATCCTACACCATCATGCCAAATTGGGTGTTGATAGACTTAATAGTCTCCGAGAAAAGTCCAACATTAAAGTTTTTTAAGGATTACAGGACGCCCAGACATCCGGACACCCGGACGGACGACACGGGTTACCTAGTATGAAAGTATAACATATGTACTACAATGTTATGAAGTTTGGAAGATTAATCTTACATAGTTCAGGGTCAAGGTCACTTAAAAAATATGTATACAATCCAACTTTAAAGAGCTCCTGTGACCTTGACCTTGAAGCAAGGTCAATCAAACTGGTATCAAAAGTTAGAGATTACTTTGCCCTATAAACCATATATAGGTCAGGTATCCAATCTCAAAAACTTCAGTCAAAAATTGGGAAAATTTGAAAAATGGCTGTTTTTTAGACGGCCCCTGCGACCTTGACCTTGAAGCAAGGTCAAGTCACTATGTATGTTTTTTGACGCCTTGTCATCATACACCATCATGCCAAATTGGGTGTTGATAGACTTAATAGTGTCCGAGAAAAATCCAACGTTAAAGTTTGTACGGACGCCCGGACGCCCAGACGCCCGAAACGGGTGAGTACATAGACTCACTTTTGCTTCGCATGTGAGTCAAAAAATGGGGGCATGAACTTAAGGCAGCCTGCAGGGCTACAACTTATAAAGAGGCAAATTACAAAAGCGTTTCAAAACTAGTTCATGGCAATCACTCAAGAACTTTTCCCTGTGAAACAAAAAATAAAGGATGGCTGCAAATCTATTACTGTATTGCATCTCTCACTTAGTCTCGGTCTTCGGTGTGTGTCTGTGCACTTTGTCCTTCCATATGCACACCCCTCCCCCCCACGGTCCCCCCCCCCCCCCCCTCCCCCTCTCTCTCATTCATAAACCGAGGTTATTAACATGACTGAAAATCACCAAGTACCATAGCTTTGCAATCTTGATTTTTAACAAATCGGCAGTTTGTATCGGACAAAAGTCAGATCACACAAACATCAAAACTCAACAGATATTTCCTGAATATTGTTTATTGATCAACATTCACGCATTCTACATTTGATTGGCAAGAAAACAACATCATTTTCATGGTGATCAATAGCAGTCTCACACATCACAAGCATACAACCTGAAATGTTTGTCAGAACAACACACAGCAGTCTGGTTCAGATTTGGAAACTTAAAAAAAATATAAAAATGTAATGGCTGATTCAAGCTGGGTCTGTCCAGACTGGTCATAACTATTACTAGAGCAGCTAAAATCAACACAGTACATACTTTTTTCAGAATATGACCATGATATAAGCAGTGGTGATGATGATGATGATGATGCTTCAGACCACAACTGCTAACACTGGAATAATACAATAACTAACCACAGGCTTTTTTTTCTATTGGAAACATGACATTGTGGGTCCTGAGGATATTAAGAACCTCATTTGAAACAGTGGACATCTCATGTCTATAGTCATAGTTCCAGTTGAGCAAAATGCCAGACTTATGTTACAGATTCTCTGAGACTTCATTAATGCAATCCATGGCAAACAAGTACTTCCTCCTCCACAGACTTGAACACAACTGCAACTGATTCTAAAAGTGAGTTTTGATGACAAGATGACACTTGTGCAAATTTGATGACCCATGCCTTACTACTGGGAATGTGTAGCATGGTAGATTATCTTGTATGTTTATGTTGTGCGTACAAACTGCCTGTGCTCTAACTTAAAATCACCTCTAGCACCATCTTTTTTCACCCTCTCCAGTCACAGCAACAAGACTGTGGCAGACTAGGTGGAACCACTGGGAGAGCAAATCCCTAGACAGACTGCTTGAGGAGCATGGATCCTGAAAAGAGTGTCTCCTTCTGTGTCCACATGCTGAGGGCCATGGGATTTTCTTATCCTGTTCTAAGGTATGTTCGTCACATTAAAAACCTCTCTCTCTCTCTCATTCATGCACACAGGAACACATGCGCACACACACACACATTCAAGGAATGCAAGCACACATGCATGCATATACACTCACATGCACATCCCCTCCCCCCCCAAAAAAATATTAAAAAATAAAAACTAAATAAATAAATAAATAAAAGGGATCCTACATACCTACCCTTTCCCCCCCTTTGCCATGTTATCTGATACATGCAACTTTTTGGAAGGGGCCTATAGGAAGGTTTCATCTGGCAAGACATGCTGTTTTTCTCTCTAGCCCACAAACAGCTGATCATAGCAGCTCCATGTCAACAGTCAAAGTAACACTCCAAAGTGTTCTTCAGACAGATATCTGCAGAAGGACTTCTCCGATTAGGGAAGCCCTTTCCTTTTCAGGTCAGTGTAACTTGACTGTCACAGAGTTACTCAGGGTGACGCTTCGAAGCCACTTCTTGGGGTGCACATCTTGAGGGCCCATGATCTTCAGCCACCGAATCTGGAGACCTGTGAAGGTGTACTCCGCAATCTCGAAGTCCAGAGTTGCAGGTCCTACCTCGCTTTGAGCCAGTCTGTCCCGACTCGCATTGATCAGCTGAAAGCCCACCACAAAAAAAGGAAGAGAGAATTAAAATCTCAACTGCCCTGTCCCCATGAAGATGCAAAGGTAGGGCCAATTTAACAAATATTTTCTTGATGAAGATCATGACATAAAATTAGCTAGACAATATTCTGATGACCATGTACAATGTAAAAGTGTTCTCACTAACTTTCCCACTTTCAAATGTGATGCAAGAAAGACTGGAAGGACTATTAAAAAAAGATTACACAGACAAATGAATGAATGAGTGAGAGATTATGTAGCATTGATTAAAGATGTACCAACAGACAAGAAATGGCAGAGATACATAGAGATAAAGTAGATGCCAAAGATGGTGTAAGAAGTTAACAAATCAACTCGATGAATTCAGGATAGCAGGTGAGACATAGCACGGGAATTTCTTGCTTTCAGCTCAATTTTACCTTTTACATTATTCGTTTTCAAAAATGGGATGGTCTTAAATTAGCTCTTCTATTGTATTCATGTACAGATTTCTCTGTGTACGGCGAGTCCCGACTTCCTCCAGTGCCTTTCAGCATTGCGCTTTTCAATTTTGGCCGTGTGAACTTCACTGGTGTCAAGGTAAAGGTGCTCTTTTTTATACTGCGACTTTTCCACCTATTGATGGCTGCTCAAACCGCACACATTTACCTCCTGGTCATTGAGCTATCTCTTTATATCACTCCAACACCATCTCAGCTCCCTGGACACTCTGGATGAAATTGTCCACCTTTTTATTCTAGCATGTTTGTCTGCCATGTGGACAAGGACATCTCTGAATAGTTCACTATGCTCTTTCAAAGATAGGGGGAACGGATGAATACAATTCTGATGTTTTGATGTTATGCTTCAATCACTCTAGGTCTACCTTCTTTGGGTCACAAATCTGAGCGTTGGATCAACTGGACTGTTTCAAGGTCAGACCAGTGCTGAAGAGCATGATACAATAATCAGACATTGATTTGTTCAGCATCTGCATGTGTAAAAATCTGATCATTGCCTGCTCTTGCGATGACCCAGTCTATGTTGAAGCCTGATTTATGGGTAGCAAGTGTATTGTACTGCTGGAGGCTGTGGTCTTGAAACATCTGCATTATCTGTGTCATCAAATACACTGAATTCACCAACAATGATAGGATTGGAGCAAATGATATCAATGATTTCCAACAGACTCTTGAAGTCATCCAGGAAATGAGTACAGTGTTTTCTTGTTCTTCTTGGAGGGAGTCGGATGATAAAGACAGATGAAATGAGTAGATTTTCCCTTGTGATGAAGCACAACTGCAGGAAATTGCCACGAGAAATTGTCTAAATATCACATTGAATGTTTGGCAGCCTAGAGGCATCATTAAAAATTTTTATTAAATAGTGGATTCCCCCAATGCTCATGGGGCAGGGAAGATAGGAAGCATGCAGTTCACTGTTCAGCCAAAAAAAAGAGGGTTGGTCAGGTTACTATAACCACAACTTTTTTTCTCCCAAAAGGAAAGTATTGCACTTACTCTGAAGTGGGCTGCAGCCTCTGATCCCCCAGGCAGCTTCTCTACTCGCCACTGGAGCTGGGACTCGGCTAACAGCTCGGCTGCCTGATGTGGGCCTCCCAGCTGCTGTGACAGCCTGGCATACACACACACACGCGGCAGTGAAACTTCCCGAGAGTCTGAGTCTGTCTTCATGCAGAAGGTGGCAAAATATCTAACAGTTAATGCCATTCAATCAATCCACAAAGTCTGAGTTTGTCTTCATGCAGAAGCTAGCAATCTCTCTAACACTCAACGCAATTCAATCAATCAACAAAGTTGACGATGTGGACAGAGCAGTGCTGAAGTTTCATCTTAAAATGTTTGCTAATAGAGAGGATACATTGCAGCAATTGACTCCATCAGTTCATGAAGAAATTAAGCATCATTCCAAAAGGCCTTTTTGACACTACAGTCATTATACCTCAGGAGCAGAATTTCAGAACCCAATGGCTGTTCACTCGATGCTTGCAGCAAAGTCTTCTGTAGTACAACAAGGTTCCTGCAGACTTCCAAGAAACAACTCTCAAAACTTTTCTGTGACTTTTCAATGCTTTTTTGAAAAATGTAAAGACATTTTCTTGTACAAATCTGTGAAAATTTACAACCGTTTCACAATGTTAGAGACATATGCCTTCTACTGTTCATTGCAACGGACAGCGAATCGCGGAGTGAGGGTTTAGCATCTCTAGCTCAATTACGTTCTGCCCAGTCAAGAGAAGTAACTCAGCCCACCATTAGAAAGCGATCACTTGAACGATGATAAGCAGGTTCAAAATAAAAATCTGCCTCTGCAGAAATTTCTAAACTTTTCCTTGACTTTTCAGTTTTAGCCCAAATTAAAAAACTTTTCAAGGCCCCTGAAAAACATTTAGCAAATTTCAAAAACTTTACCAGGTTATTAATTATCTCTGGAACCCTGGTATTATTATCACTATAAACACTACGGGTACCTCTGTTTGGGCTTATGTCACAACCTTGTAATTCTAATGCATTCTCTCTCTCTCTCTCTCTCTCTCTCTCTCTCTCTCTCTCTCTCTCTCTCTCTCTCTCTCTCTCTCTCTCTCTCTCTCTCTCTCTCTCTCTCTCTCTCTCTCTCTCTCTCTCTCTCTCTCTCTCTCCACCCCCCACATCCCCTCTGAAACTGGCTTTAAAATGTAAAAATTTCATTTGTAAACCCAAAACTCATCAAATAAGTGTTTGGACATGTTTGAAAGGCATGGGGAGTGGAATAAGAACATTTTACTATCTAAAAAAGAAAGACAACATTTGCTGGAGATAATGATTGCTACAGTAGAGGGAATGAACCAGGTGGCATGAATATTTTCCACAGTCCTTGTTATCAAGCAGCAAAGTCTGGTCTGGCCATAGCAAATCTCAGTACATGAAGTCGAATATCAGTTTTCTACCTTGCACTTTAACATTCATGTGGCCTTCCTCATGATGTTTATAGCCTGTGTTATTGCATGCAAAACTTTATTGACACGTAATATGACATGCCAAACATGATGCTTCACTTTGATTCAACTGATTCAGTCAAACAAGAGATTATCCCAAAGGAATACCAGCATGAGTGTAATGTATATATAAAAACAAATCAAAGTAAAAATTCTTTCCTTATTTTCATACTTTTTCATGTTACATTATTTCAACTTTTAAAAAAGTTAAGTCTTTTATACTCAGTAATAGAGCATTAAAACAAAGTTTCTCAAACAGTACAAGATGTGATACTCACCCAGTTGTATTTCTAGGAACCTTCAAGTTCACTCTGACATAAGAAGCTCTAGCTTTCTTTGGTACACAGATATACACTCGTAGTGACACACTCATATCTCTGAAAATGGAAAACATTGTTTCATGCACCACTTTGCTCATTCAAAATATGAGACAAGAAACTTCTTCATGCTAATTTGTTGTTTGATGTTTAAAGTTTGATGACACTGCTGTCACAATGCAATAACAGAAGTGGAAAACAACTCCAGGAAATGGTATCATTTTACATAATGTTTACCCCCCAAAAAAATCCTTGTCTTCTCATACTAAAGCCAGCCAGACATGAACGACTCACATGAAGCCTCTCCACCATGTAAAGAAAATCTTAAATGCAATTCCCACCATCCTTTTTATCTTGTCCAAATTCAGCACCGGAAAGAACAGGGCACGATGGAATAAGAGTAAACTCTGTAAAAGTTCATCAACCATACCTGCTGCCCTCTATGTCTTTTACGGCTACTTCCAGTCTCACTGGCAAGGTCAAGGGCAGGTCAGAGTTCACCGAGTAGGTCATGGCAGAAAACTGCAGTGGAAGAGGGACACAAATGACACAACTATTTTTATTTCCATTGATTTCCTTAGTTTTATTTGATATACATTTACAAAAATTATTGATTGCATCATTTTATCCTGGCTTGTTCTGTTCCAATTTAATTTATCTCACTTTCAACCCAATACCAAGAGGACAGAAAAGTCAGACAAGTCAAACTTGGAGCCCATTGGGGGAATGGCTTACAAGGTACGGGGGCTTGGGGTTCTGTGGCCGAGCAGTTAGAATGTTTGACCTGCGGTCATTTTCGGCTGATGGGTGCAGTGTTCAAAGCTGCACAGATTCTAGAATTGCATCCCTGGGCAAGGTGCTTCACCCACATTGCCTCTCCTACCCAGGATGGATGGATGGATGGATGAAGTTTTACGGCCTATCAGACTTTGTAGGCTATGTAAGGTCATTAAGCACGAAAATCACTAGAACAGTTTAGAGTAAATGCAAATCAAGTCACGGTGTCCCTAGTTATTAATTTTTCTCTTACAATTCCCATAGAGAGATGCGGTGGGTCAATGTTTACCCCGAACCCACAGGGGGACTCCTACCCAGGAGCAAAACTGGGCACTGGTCACTGCACAGGGGTGACTGGGGGGTGAAATTCCCCAAGGAGAATAAAATATTTGTAAAGGACAGAAACAAAGATCTTGGTCCCCTATTGTTCTCCATCTACATGCTTCCATTTGGTGATGTTCTGCGGAAGAGTGCCCCTTCCTGCCATCTCCTTGCTGATGATGACCAGCTCTGCATCTCTGCTGAACCTGCAAACGTGTTGACAAGACTAGGGAAGCTTGAATCATGTATTGATGAGATCAGGCAGTGGATGAGAACAAACTGATACAGAACTGAAGGATGCAGATAGGTAGGAGAAATTTTGCAGACGTCTAGAAGTGACCTTGACTTGAAGTACCAGTCTCTTTTAACTCTGCATCAGCACATGCAAAAAGTGATTCACCTCTCCACACTGCTGACTAAAATATGCGTCTTACCTCGCCAGCAGGCGGGGATATTCGCAACACTTTTTTGTTGAACTCTTCCAAATTCACACAGTCATGAAAAGTGCACCGATCCAGTTGAGCATAGTTTCCAAAAGCTGGAGAAAAAAAAATCTTCATTAATAATTTACATTCATGTAATTAGAATTTTGTTTCTAAGGAGATGGACAAGGGTCAGTGTGAAAGTGGTCAATATGTCATTTTCTGGTGATTTTGATTCATGAGCATTTTTTAGTTATTTCAACCCTTCGCAATGTAATTCCTCTACTAAAAAACATAACAGAAACCACATTAAAATGCAAGTGAAGAACCTTATCCCTCTGAGAATTTTTATTGGCATTGTTTGGAATGCATAGAAGATTCGTGTCGCGTGCCTCCCGCTAGGACGGGACCACTGTGACTCTTCCCCCCCACCTCCCCAGACTCCCCAACCTGTAAAAAATTCACGTGCCAAAGTAATCACTATTGATGATCGTGGGCAGGAACGGAAAGAAGAAGAAGAACAAGCAAGTTTTTCCAAGTCTTCTTTTCCCTCATTTTCTCAAAACTACATTTTGTGAAAATGAAATGAGGAAATATTCTGAGCAACGTACAGATCTTTAATTTCCTGGGTACGTTCTTTATGCATGTAGCAACATCTTGTCACATGGGTTTATGATATTAGTAGCCCCTAGTCCAGCAGCTACACAAACAAGTGGGTTTTTTCTTTCATCATGTACAGTACATAACAAAATTAATATCCTTTCCAAAATTAATTGGAATTTTTTCAAAAGAATATGACAAGTATTCAATATTAAAATAACAAGTCTAAGGAAACAATTTTGCTGTATTTGGTCTTTGAACTGCAAACTTTTGAGACATAAAAGACAAAATATATATGAAATAATCCAAGTGACTTAAAAAAAATGCTTACATGTTCTCATACTTCTTAAATCTTATGGCATTAGATTAATTTGGAAATGGTCCACACCAAATATAATCTTCTGTGAGTCAGATCAACATTCCTGGGAAATGATGACAGAGTGGACTTTCCACTGTACACACCTTTCACTTTTCCTTCCTTGATTTCCACATCCTCGTTGATGGCCAGACGGATGAGGGGATTCCCCACCACTCTGCTTTTGATCTGCATTGCTCCATTGATCTCCAGTCGACTCGGCCTTCCCTGTCCACATGACATGTCAGATTTGTCACCACCATCCCTCTCTGCATGCATGCATGTGCACTGATGCACACATACACACACACACACATGCATGAGCATGCACACACACACACACACACACACACACACACAAACACACAAACACACACACATGCATGAGCATGCACACACACACACACACACATTCACACTCACACACAAACACACACACTCACACACACACACACACACACACACACACACACACACACACACACACACTCACATACACACACTCACACACACATGCACAAAAATATGCACACACACCTTTCAACACATGTACAAGCCATACTGTATGATAACTGTAATTTTTTAAATTATAATATCTTGTGCCATGACCAAATGCTCTTAATATATGCAACGGTAACCACACAGTCATCCCACAAATCAATGAATGTCACCATCTCTGATGAATGAAGTTACCTTCAGGTCCACATCAGCAGTGATGCGCTCAATGAGGTCAACATAAATTTCATTCTTTGCTTCCTGAAAGAGAAGCACAACCAGTTGTACTCAAAGTGTGTAAGGATGAGATCTAATCGACCAACATCACTGGGAGATGATATTTCTTGTACTTTTTCTAATTTAAAAACAAGTTGCAGAAGCTTATTGTCCTTCAGACAAACTCAACCAGCAATAGCAGTAGTCAGCATTAGAACATATGATAACATAACAAGTAACCAGTGTATGAACATTTGCATATGTATTTGAATGAGCACACAAACATACATCCACATCCACACAAACACATATCACACACACACACACACACACATGCACACACACACACAAACACACACCACACATACACACACACCACAACACACAACTATTTCAACTATACAAAAGTGAACATGCATCTAAGCAAGTCTGACAGGGGGTTTTGTGAAATTTTACTATAAATCATCATACCTGTTTCAAATCACATGACCAGCAGGCAACTCAATAGGTTTTCCAAAAAGGATAGGCAGTGTACCCTACCTGATCACTACTGGGAGAAGAAACCATCTTGGTAGAAGTAACAGGCTTCATCTCTATACCAAACTGCAAGAATGCAAAGGAAGCACTACAAACTCAAAGTTGGATATGAAGGCATAAATCATTTCTTCAGTTTTCATGCAGCTGTGCAAGTGTTATTTAGTGTGTGAAGTCTGCATACTGTAAAGATGTTGTCATGCACACCTATCAGAGAGACAACAAAAAAGAGGTATTTCTCTTTTTCTGCACACATACACAGGGCAACCTCTTCATCTGCGAGAAGCCGGGGGGGGGGGGGGGGGGGGGGAAGCCGCCGCGGCCCGTATTTTGCTATGTTAAGATGGCAGGCAACATCTGATACCATATTGTAATACAAACAATGTGACAAATTTGATATATCCAAAAATATTTCCAACTGTTTCGAGCTTAGCTTCTTTTAGTTTTGACTTGACTTGTCTTGAAAGGGCTTGTTTTCAAATGATGGTCTAGGGGTACACACTCACGCAATCAAGCTCACAACACTATCTCACGCATTCGCTCTATCGAAACTGGAACACGAATAGAGAGACGGTGAGGACACAGGTCAAAATTATATCATTTTAATTTTCACCTAACAACGCTAAGCATAAATAAATGAATGATTAGTAAATGATAATAGATAACTACATGATGTTCAACTCCTAGCAGACGCAAACAGGGGAGCCCACCGTCCTAACTCGCAATACAACTGAAGTGACCTCCCTTCACCAAAATGGCCTCACACGCAGCGTACCTTCCCGCGTGCATTCTACTTGCTAAAGTAAGTTTAATATTGCCACTTCTGATGTTGT